>WNWK01005155.1:0-125891 GCA_009830355.1 Cherax destructor | reverse complement strand
GTGGCCTCCAGAGATACACCCGTCGCCCGAAAGATACCCAAAGCCACCCCCCGGGTGACCGGAGAGGGATCGGGACATCCCCAGGCGATCCAGATTCCACGGCAAACTACACCACCGCCAAGGACCTCAACGGAATGGGATGGACTACGATACCCTTCCCCCTACCTAGGAACTAGAATGCCTGAGGAGAGAAGCTCCCAGGGCAAAACTGGGAAGGAAATAAGGGAGGGATGAGGAGGAGGAGGAGGAGGAAGGGAAAAGGGAAGATGGGAAAAGGGAGGGGGGATTGGGGGTAATTAGGTTCGGTCTGAGGAAGAAGACCAAGAGGTCCAATTCCTCAGACCGATAGCCTCTTTACCACGACAAGGAGCCCCCCTTAAAGAGGAACGTTGTCAATAAATTATCACATTATACTGCTTATGTGTTTATTTTTCCGAGGTTCCTTGATGCTGGTGAGGGGGCTTTTGATCTAGGGAATTGGATCTGCTCTCCAGTTCCTTGAATTGAGTCTGTATACCTTCTGTCCCCATCCCCCACAGGCGCTGTACAATCCCCACGGGTTTAGCGCTTCCCTATGATTATATTAATTATAGTACATATGTGAAAACTCATTTTCAATTTCTTAAATTTATTATAAGAAATATCATACTATATTAAAATTATTGTTAATGTATTGTAATTTGTTGTTATATACGGCAATTAATTAATGAATTTAGGTGCATTTTTAGATTACCATACATATTTCTATGGCTCGTTTTTCACAATACACGACAACCGCAGGTATAAAATCAGTATTTAAACAAGAATATCTTTGTGCAGTATGTATTTAAAGAATAATTTTATGTAATACAATTTGTGCATACAAAATAATAATATTCAATGGAGTCTTTCGAAATAAACATAAGTTTTACACTTTACTTTCATCCCACTATCAGTAGAATTAATTATTTGATGAACCAGGAGTGAAAAATTTTGCTATTGAAGAGATGTGTATAGGTGAATCTGACAATGCAAAATAGGGTCCATCAGGTATTAAGTATCTGTGAGTTTTACATTATTGTTGCGAATGGCTACATTGTCGTCCATGGTTCAAGTCAAATGTCATCTAAGGAATTATACATAATTTATTATAAAAAAAAATATATAAAATTTCCTGTTTTTAATGCAAAACATGTTTTCAAATATACATGTAGTGTGTGAAACACTATGACCAAGTGGTACATATCAGATTAGGTGGATGCTGGACTACAATTTAAATCCAGCTGCTCTCAGACTTATTATGACCACAATGATGTTGATGATGTGCTATAGTCCAAAGGATTGCACTAGCCTGTGTCCATATACAATACTGTAATTTGGGTCTAAATGAAAACTAATACAACCATCTTTTCTATTAATTATATTTTTCATGGAATGCTATCATTTTCAAATTACAGCATAAGCAAATGCTTTGTGTAAAAGGTGTACAAGCTTAGCCTTGACATGACTACTAAGCATTTTATTTTATATAAAGATGTTTATGATTTTGAAATACAGTATCAGAAACACTAATAATGTTAACAAAGAAGCAGACTGTCATCCTGGGCCTCCTTCAGACTTACTATTCCAACAGACCTTTGGCTTACCCATAGCTTTTCCCTTTAAGTGCAGGCCTAGCAAACCTTTATATGAAACATTTTGAAGCTGAACTTTTTTCTCAATCATGCTCTTTTTTTGTCACAACTACATTTATGACATTAGGAAGGGCTGTGAGGAGTGATAAGGGAAGGATTATCAAAGTTTGCGTAATAAATCAGTTGCTGTCAGAAAGTCGAAGGGGGAGTCTGTGTCAACGGTGGGGCCATCAGCAAGGAGGGGAAATAAAGTAAGGGTGTTAGAGCGGTGATGACATCAGAGGAAAATTCTGCATGCTCGTTGATAGACAGGACATTGTAATAGAATATGGGAAACTGAAACTGGAACTAGACAATTCTTACAAAGTGGAACAGGACACCTCTCCATGAGATACCCATGAGTTAGACGAGTGTGCCCGATGTGAAGACGAGATTGTTGTCTCCCAACCTCGACAAGAAGAAGGCCAGAAACCCAAACTTGGTTTGATAGAATGTAATTTGTTATGAGTCATATCAGACCAATGTTGTTGCCAATGGTTGCAAAGGTGAGTAGAAATTACAGCAAAATAGTCAGAGAATGGAATACCTCTGTATGAAACTGGTAGGTCATGTACTGCAGATCATGCAGCAGAGCCTGCCTGCTCATTGCCCTGAACATCAGCATGACCAGGGACCCAACAGAAAACGATTTCTTTATTTTTTATAGAAATGCAGCGCAACCAAAGTTGTATACGAAGAACTAGGGAATGAGGTGAATAAAATTTTTTAATAGCTTGCAAAGCACTAAAGGGGTCTGAGACGATTACAAACATTGAAGTAGGCATAGATGCAATACGTATAATTGCCATGAGAATGGCATACAATTCAGCTGTAAAAATGCTTTCTACAATTTAGCTGAACCTCTTGCCACAAAACCTCAGGGATTTTTGGAACTGATGAGATCCAACATGCATCTTACTACTACAAAGGCTCTCTCTTTCATAAAAGGATTATCTGATGGTAATTTGATAAAGCCTGCAGTATAGATGACATGTCATCAATGGAGGTTCCACATAGTGCATTTGTCTTTCTTTACCATCGTATCAGAATCTCATGCGATCACTTATCCATGCACCCACATATAATATTGTAATGTCTTGTCAGCCTTGCTAGGCAGTGGGTTTAAATCTCTCATTGGTAGCATGTATACTGTATTGCATTAATCCTGATGGGTTATAGCTAACTTTTTCACTACAGTATTATGACCAATGTACAGACCCATAGCCTGAGCAAATTCACAGGGATAGGGAGGGGGGCTACACCTAAAATAGGCTATCAATCTGTTAATACTAGCTTAGGGCCTAGGTCTATAGGCTTGATTTATAAGCATAAATAGCCTAATGCAATGGTTGAATAGTGCTGTCAACCTTTCCTAATTATTACAGTATTTACATATACAGTATGAGGCTTTGTTTGTTTCAAAATTCTAAGGAGACAGTTGTCCTTCCAAGAAATTACAGTCCTGATGTATAAATAATAAATCCTGCATTCCTAATATTTCTGTAGATACTGTATGACAAAATCATCAATAATTTATGCTTGCAGTTTACTACTACTGTACCAGCTGAGTAGCAATGCTTAGGTTTTCATCTGATGATAAATCTCATGTCAAGATAGCAGGTTGTGTTCTCATATGTTCACTTAATGAATAATATTACATTCAACATGACAGTCTGATGATGCCACACGCAAAAGAGTAACCTAGTTATAAAGTAAAGTTCAAGAAACTGCATGATAATGCCACAATGCACAGGACAGTATAGTGTTAATGCCGTGATCAACAGAATAATCCAGTGATAATGTCATGAGTAGCAGGATAATCCATTGTTAATCCCACATTCAACAGGTTAACCTAATTATCATGTCATGATCACCAGAAAAACCTGGTGATAACACAATCAACAGAGCAAACTAGTAGTAATGTCATAATAAAAAAAAAATAAGGCTACTGCTATACACAACAGTAACCAGATTTAATGTTACAATCAACTGATCTATCTGGTGCTATTGTCTCAGTTATAGTATAAAGTGGTGCTAATGCAATAATCAACAGGCAATCCTGGAATTAATGCCACTGTCAGACTATGAACTGGAGTTACTATTTATAGGCAATCTTGGATGAGCGGAGAAATATGAATGTGCTAGAAAAGGTGCGAATGATGATGATGGACCAACATCGAGATTATCACAAAGTGTAACAGATGCACATTATACACTTAATATTTGCAAAAAGAGATTCACAAAATATTTGTCACAGACAATGACTCCTCTGTATCTCCAGTGTTATGAAGCTGTTCTACATTAATGTATCAACACATTTAGAATTTACCCATTTAAACTCTAGCACACCTAGAAATTATGTCTGAATCAATTATGGTACAGTAGTTATTTTCTAGCTAATGACCAAACAGTTAGGACATTATTGATGAACATTCATTAAATAAAAGGCAATAAAATGTAGACACTGTGCAGCATGTGGCTGAACAAAATCAGCTTACTCTTGTTATATGACCTACAAAGCCTGACCAAGGGTCAGAAAGTCATTTCTGTTGAAACTGTGTCACATGAAGTGTGAAATGGTATGGTCTAATGCCATTACATAAGGCCTGAGTGGAAGTAATATCATTGCAGCATCACTTCCACTAAAGAAAATTGTGTGGCCATGTAGAACATTGTTACATACCAACACTTGTATTTCTGACATACAAACTGGCAACCCCCGTATTAATTGCATATTATTAGGTGCCCATATTAATTATAATATATTTGATTTTTCATTATGTACACAGTTTCCCCCTCGCTTTATGTGATCAACATGGTTTGCAAAGTGCATATTGAAGATTCTTATGCAGAATTAATGGTTTATGGCATGATTGAGCTTAGTACATCTGTCATGGGCCTGGAATACAACAGCATAAAACGAGAGACACCTGCATTATGCACAGTACTGTACATTTATTTTTTTAGGGGGCTCATGTTATGGCAAGTTATACTTTACTGTATGTACAAAATCAGCTTGTAATGATTTTTAAGTGGAAATTATATGATACTAGTAAGCAAACCTTCCTAATACCTAAAACTCAGAGGAAAATAAAAACTGAAGCTCCACACTTTAAATATCTGCATTTCAAGGTGTCCTCAGGGAGAATGACACACTGATAGGGAGTTAACAAGTTAGTGACATACAATACAGGAGGCTTATTCTGATAACCAACAAACATGGTTGCCAAACATTTTTTCAGATTTTGCACTGGACTTGTACTGTACTGTATATATACATTTTAATACAGGTAATACTTAAAATTTACAGGGTTCTTATATGCATTATTACTATTATATTTAAGGTTAGCAGTAAATCCAAAGGTCATACACTGCCTGGAGAATGGGAAGCAATCAGGTTTGATCCAAGGAAGGGAGGGACAATTCCTGCTCCTTAGATCGAGGGGTTCTTAATGAATAAGCAGATTGCAATGATTATTCAACATTTTTACGAATGCACAATCTGCAAATAGACTAGATTATCCATGGGTTTCCTTACAGTACCCATTTTTTCAGGCTTATTCAAATTGTGCTTTGTTTCTATTAGCTCTTTCTTATAATAGTCAATATTACTTGGATTAGAATATTTAGAAATATGGTCTCTGAAATACAAAATTATTATTATTATTATAATCAAATAGAAGCGCTAAACCACAGGGGTTATACAGCGCTGGTGAAATACAAAAGAAACCCAAATCTTAAACAAAATTTATGCAGACATAATTTTGTATTATTAGTAGGGCATCTAGGAACATATTCTTCTCAGCAAATTTAAAGGGCCAACTGTACATTATAAGATTTTGTATTTAAATATTTAGATTCATACTGTTTATAATTCAGCAAGATTTTACAGTTAATGGGAGGCTTGTAAGTAGGTTGATAAGCTAATTAGCAGCTATCAAGGGAGATACACTACCAACCTTTATAGGAGTTTGTAATGTAAGCCTGTTAAATGTTTTGCACTCTGGCAGAACTGTTCATTTTCTTTGTTTAAAGAGCACCTAAGATAACAAGTAAATCTTAAAAACTACTATACTAGTACAGTACTTATATTCAGTACATGTTTATCTTTAATTTCATGTATTTCTTAACACTGTGTAATATTTTTTTATCCTGCAATGCTTACTTTCCAATTTAAGAGGCCTGATCCAAGATCAGACAGCAAATGTTACCAATCAATAGGATGTTTAGTTTAAGATGAAATATAAGATTGTACTCTAAGTCTGTTATAACAATATAAACATGCTGGCTACATGTGTCTCCTAGATTTTCTTTCTGAAATATATACATAGTTAATTCTTGCTTTTATTGACAATCTGATGCACAGTATGACATTTTGATACACAACCGGTAAGACTTCATGAAACATTTAGTATAAGACCCTTGGTTCAGACGCATGATACAGTGCCCCATGGCCTGGTGGCTAAAGCTCTTGCTTCACATGGTGAGTGTCCGGGTTCGATTCCTGGCGAGGGTAGAAACATTGTGTGTTTCCTTACACCGGTTGTCTATGTTCACCCATCAGTGTAAAATGGGTACCTGGGTGTATGTAGACTTGTGTGGGTCACATCCCAGGACAAAACCGACCGAAATGCTCTGCATAATAAGCGGCTTTCTGTATAATAGTATGTCACTGATGTCAGCTAGGCCTGTATACTACCTTGTACATGTACGTGTAGAAATGAAGAAATTACAGTGGTACCTCGGTATACGTCCACTTTAGAATAAGTCCAACTTGGTATACGCCCACTTTAGAATAAGTCCAACTTGGTATACGTTCTGTTTGGAAGCAAAAATTTTTGCTTGGTATACGACCTTTGTTTGGAATACAACTCGTGTGCTAGAACTTGTATGGGTCAAAATGGCTGAAAGGGGCTTTGAGGCTGTGTCTATAGTGGAGGATATTGTCTCGCTGGGCAGGTCCATGGGTCTGGATGTGAGTGATGGTGATGTGGAGAAGTTTGTGGAGGGGCACAGGGAAGAGCTGACCACTAAGGAGCTGCAGGAACTTGAGGAGGAGGAGCACAAGACTTAAGATGGATGCACTCTCTTCAGGCTCGGAAAAGGAGATAGAGGAAGCCCCTACTTCATTATTCAAGGAAATCTTTGCTAAATGGATGGATGACATCAAAAACTGCAGAGAAGTACCACCCCACAGACAATGTCACATTTCCGAAACATCCTGAGGAGAAGGCAGAAGCAAAGTTCTTTGGACAGATTTTTAGTAAAAGTCAAACCTGGTGAGCTTCAACCAGGTCCAAATAGGAAAAAAGAGACAGAAAAGAGAAGGGGACACTCCTTCTAAACAATATTTCCTCCTCCTCCCTTCTCAGCACTATCCTAGTAGGCACTCGACTCTTTTCAGTAAAGTAAAGTGAGGTTAAATTTGCATTTATTTCATCTAATTATTTTATATTTATGTATGTATTTTAGTATTAAGCAGTGTTTAAATTATTTTATACAACCCCATCAATGTATAATGTCAATAACAATAGGATTTTTTCCATGGAAAAGGATTAATTGTTTTCCCTATATTTCTTATGGGAAAATTTGTTTGGTATACGTCCTATTTGGTATAAGTCCAAGGTCCTGGAACGGATTAAGGACGTATACCGAGGTACCACTATTATAATTGTTATGATACATAATACTGGCTGACTATACTGGCCTGCAGCATGCATGTAGCAGTGAAGCTTGCATACCAAGTGGCATAAATTATACTGTATGTTGCTCTAATGGTGTTACATTATTATAATTCATACGAGGAACTTAATTGCATATGCAGTCTGGTAAAGCTATTGAACAAATCTTAGTAAATATTTTTTGGCTAGTTTTATATTTAGGTTTCAAGCAGAGAATGCACATCAAAAATTAACAAAACTAACAATTTTAATTTTAATTTTTTAACACTAGCCATCTCCCACCAAAGCTATACATTATTAGCTTAAATACTACTCTAATGGTAGTATTACATTAAAATTCCTTTAGCTAGATGAATCCATTGAATGAGTTTTAAAAGCACCCTGACTGGTTTTTATTGTCTCTTGGCTGAATTTACTGTGGTTAAATCTTATAGTAATGGCACTATTATTATTATTATAATCAAATAGAAGCGCTAAACCACAGGGGTTATACAGCGCTGTAGTAATGGCACTAATCTTGAAATTCCAAAAAAAAGAAAACTTCATAAAAGTGATAAGTTTGTACGTATTGGTATGTGAAATATAAGAGAGACTCATATTTGACCTCATCATTATGCCAGCAATACGACCCTTGATAAGTTTTTTTTGTTTTCATTAGTTTTGAACTATGTATGTTCTTTATATACTATTATTATGATCATGGGGAGGCACTAAACCTGTATGGGTCATACATCTGGGAAATGGGGCGGAGGAGTTGATTAGTTTTGATCTGAGGAAGGAAATGATAGCTCCATTTCCTTGAATCAAGAGACCTTCACCAACATCAAGGTACCCCCTTGAAGGGTCGTTGTTTTTATACATGATTGTGCATATGCAGTGCTTCCATATATACAGTAGTTTCAACCTACAAGTACAGTACAGTAGGATGGCTATATGATTATCATCAAACTATTTGCAGTATTTTCTTGAGGATTCAAGGTACTGTATTTGCATAACTATAGCCCCTGCATACAAGTCAAAGCATAGACCTATTTACTATTTTTTTTTATATGTAGTATAAACATTACTACAATACTCCCATGTTTTGGATATGATTATTATTAAAGAACATTGCTTCAAAGTCAACAAACACTCCTGGTGTTTTAACTTACAAATTAGTTGTTTATAATCTTGAACCTATCATCCTCTAAAAAAAATAGTACAAAAGATAACTATATGTGAAACATGTTTGTAGTAACTGCAAATCAGCATCCATTAAACAATTATTTTTTCAATATTGTGTCTTTTGCACCTTGTTTATAAGTATGAATCGTTGTAACCTGGGTGTTCATAGGTTGGGAACCCTTTTATCTTAATTTTCTAATTACTGTTAATTTCAGCATGACTACCAGTAGTTTTTTCTCTAGCAATTTCCTTAAGAATTATTTAAGACTTCTATTAAATACACTCTACTGAAACCAAGCATTTGCCTTAGTAATATAAGTTGTAGACTCATTTGTTTGTGTCATGGAACCTAATATAAAAATTGATAATAGTAAGGCAATTGTGAATCTAGAAGCATATAGTAGTACAGTGGACCCCGGATTACGTACTGCTCCAAACTCGAACAATTATGTAAGTGTATTTTTGTAAGTGTATTTTTGGGGGTCTAAAAGGACTAATCTAATTTACATTATTCCTTATGGGAACAAATTCGTTCGGTAACGGCAATTGAACAGCATTCTAGAACGAAATAATGACGTAATCCAGGGGTCCACTGTATTCCCATAATGGCAAGTCTTTGCCCTTATTAAAATTAAGCTTATAATGTCCCAGTTTTAGTACAGTATTTTGTCTTTGAAAAAGTTAATTTAATGCTTCCTTTTGTAAACCATTCCCTTATTATACCCCTATTTGTCAGAAAAATTGTCTAATATTCTTTCAAAAGCTTTCCCTCTTTAGTTAGTTATAGCCTCTTGTTGTGCCAGTTGATGGGGGTTAGGAAGTCTTCCTTGTCAACTCTCTTCTAACCATTTAAAATCTTAAGTGTGGTTATCATATCTCTGCTTCATTTCCTATCATCCAAAGAGGCCATATTCATTAATATACTTTTACCCCTTGTCCATAATTAATTTTTTTTTTAGCTCAGGGAGCCATTTTGTAGATCATCTTTGGTCTTTTTCTAGCTTGGTCGTCACTTTCTTTTTAAGCTGCAGACAGTTTAATCACTGTACAATATAGTTTTGATTTAGTGTATGTTTGAACAGATTTTTCAGCATTTCCACATCTCTTTTAAAGTTGGCCAGTGTCACAAGAGTTTCTCAATATTTCATTTGTGATTTTCCAGTGTCAATCTTTTTGTTAATGATAACTTATAGGTCCTTCTTTTGTCTGCTATCTTTAATATTTAATTTTATAGAGTGTATTCTTTGGTGGCCTGTTTTCAGATTCCCTCATTTCTATTACATGGCATTTATACACTTGTAGCTTTCCTTACAAAAACTGTAAAAAGTTTAAATAGATGAGGAAAACATCTAGAGAAAAGGTTTTGACAAAACAGTATCACCACAATTTAAGATATGGTGAGAACCTTGCTTGATAAGAAGTAGCATAAGGTTGGATGGTGGAATATACAAACTTAATCAAGTACATATGTGATCAATGCTGACAATAAAATTAAGATCTGACAACCAAGTTAGGTAATCAGAATATCCCTCCTAATCTTTAGGTCACTACTTTGCCATTTTCTCATGTCTTGAAGTACAACAAAAGCATGAAGCTTCATTTATTTTCTAGAAAATATTCTTTGGTATATGTGCTTGATATCATTTCTTTTCTGGTTATGCTCACATACATGTAAATTAATTATAAAGTTACAAACACCATAATTAAGATATTGCAAAATCTCTTGATAGTAGCTCTGTCTAGATTAATTATTTTTATTTTTATTTATTAGACAAAACAGCCTAGCTCTATAATGTATTTATGGTAGCCACAGATTGAGACTTCACTAGCAGCACAATAAAAAGGTTGAAATGACAACAAAACAGGACACTACTTTTCTGAGCCTGAGATACTTTAATTTATAGTTATTTTAAAATCTGCATGGATACATTACCTGCAGCTGCAGTATATAGCTGGTGACTAAATGTTGTATATACACCCTTCCATATTTTGCAATTTTGGTAATGTATAAAATTAATTATGAAGTCATAATGCAGTGGTACCAAATGATAATTAAATATCTCTACAGTATTATGCCTTGATGTAGCAATACCACCATTACTAATTTCATTGTATAAGATCACTTGTAAGCCATTAACTACTGGGCTTAAAAAATTCCTAGCTTAATCTAATAATACCTGTCAAACAACTGAACATAGGTGTGTATTGTAGATATGAATCTTATTTTTCTGCCAAACGTGAATATAATACTGTACTGAATCTGTTTAATGATATCAGAGTTATACATAGAAAATTATGGACATACAGTGGTACCCCGGATTTCGTACAGCTCCCAACTCGAACAATTATGTAAGTGTATTTATGTAAGTGCTTTTGTAAGTGTATTTTTGGGGGTCTGAAATTGACTAATCTAATTTACATTCGTCCTTATGGGAACAAATTCGTTTGGTAATGGCACTCGAACAGCCTTCTGGAACGAATTATTGACGAAATCCGGGGTACCACTGTATGTTGTTATTATTACATTCATGGGGGAGCACTGAACTTTTGAAGGTCAAACAGTGCCTGAGGAAATGAGAGGCAATCAAGTTTGCTACAGGGAAAGGGGATGTCAGGTATAATTCCTTGTATCAAGAGCCCCTTAACAGCATCCAACATATGTTAATAATATTTACATAGTATGCCAGTGGACCTAGCATTCAAGGAACATCTCTGTCATATAAGTATAATTAGCACAAGACAGCAAACCTTGATACTGGTGAAGGGTTAATGATACTAAAGATTTGTAGACAGCCTCCCCTTCCTCAGATCAAACCTGATTACCTCTCATTTCCCAGGTGCTCTATGACTCCTACAATTCGTGCATCCACATGAATATAATAGTAATGATTAGGAAGTAAAAGACAACAAGTAAAACTAAAAACACTTAAACTTGAAGCAGAGCTTCTGTTGTTGTAGGGTAAGTTAAGTTAATTACTCTTACGTAACAAATTATGAGTGATTTGCCTTAGTATTAGAGTAAGGGTAAATAGCATATACACTATCATGAATACCAGTCAAAATTCATATAAATTTTTGTATTGCAACTACTGTAGTTTAAAACTATACAGTATATAAATAATTATGATATTTGGTGTTGCTATTTATGTACCGTCCCAACAATATTTTAAAATGATTATTTGCAGAGCTTCAGATTCCAATTTTTCAATAGTGATCAAAACCACAGAAAAAATTAATAAAACCAATACAGGTGCATGAAAAGCAGATTCGTTACAGTGAACACACACAGGAGTTTGGCTATTGGGGTTCTGCACATGACATCACAGGTTGATTGTTGGCCATATTGGACATGAAGCCACATTAACGATCATGCACACATACCATGCATATAAAATTTCTCTCATCTTTCTAAGCCTGTATGATGGCCATTGATTGTTGTGTTGTTAGTTGTAGTAATTGCCAAGATGATGAATCAAATCTAACATTCTATAGAATTCCCTAAGGATTTTGTTAAGATAAAAATGAAGGATTTCTGCTTTCCTTGGATCAAACCTGATTACCTCCCAATTCTCAGATGTATGACCCCTACAAGTTTAGTGTATCACCATGAATGTATAACTAATAATAATTAAATAACACCAAAGTTAACATTAAGTGAGCACTATTATTACGTGTATAAACATTGTTAAACATAGTGTACCGTACTGGTCCAAACTCACCTTTTTAAAGTTTATTTTAAATGCTTTGTAAGTGTAATTTGGGTCTAAGGATACTATTACAACTTTTCAAGGAGATAAATCGTTGGTAATGGCATTGAACAGCATTCTGAATGAAAATGCGACATTTATATTTTTTTTTTTCAACATGTCAGCCATTTCCCACTGAGGCAGGGTGACCCAAAACGAAACACTTTCACCATCATTCACACATTATCACTGTCTTTGCAGAGGCACCCAGCTACAACAGTTTAGATATCATTACAAACAGCCAATATTCCAAACCCCTCATTTAAAGTGCAGGCATTGTACTTCCCGCTTCCAAGACTCAAGTCCGGCTAACCAGTTTCCCTGAATCCCTTCACAAAATATTACCCTCCTCACACTCCAACAGCTCGTCAGGTCCCAAAAACCACTTGTCTCCATTCACTCCTATCTAACACGCTCACACATGCCTGCTGCACACAAAATCTCTTTTACCCCCTCCTCCATCCTTTCCTAGGTCGACCTCTACCCGTCCTCCCCTCCACTACAGATATATACACCCTCTGAGTTATCCTATTTTGCCCCATCCTCTCTAAATGACCAAACCACCTGAACAACCCCTCTTCAGCCCTCTGAATAATACTTTCAGTAACTCCACACCTCCTCCTAATTTCCACACTGCGAATTCTTTCCATAATATTTACACCACACATTGTCCTTAGACATGACATCTCCACTGCCTCCAGCCTCCTTGCTGTAGCATTCATAACCCATGCTTCACACCCATATAAGAGTGTTAGCACACCTATACTCTCTTACATTCCCTTCTTTGCCTCCATAGATAACGTTTTTTTTTTTTGTCTCCACAGATACCTCAATGCACCACTCCTTTTTTCCTTCATGAATTCTATGGTTAACCTCATCCTTCATAAACCCATCTACTGACAAATCTACTCCCAAATACAGTGGACCCCCGGAGTTCATACTGCTCCAAAATCGAACAATTATGTAAGTGTATTTTTGTAAGTGCTTTTGTAAGTGTATTTTTGGGGGCCTAAAAGGACTAATCTAATTTACATTATTCCTTATGGGAACAAATTCGTTCGGTAACGGCACTTGAGCATCAGTCTGGAACGAATTAATGACGCACTCTGGGGGTCCACTGTATTTGAACACATTCACTTCTTCCATACTACCTCCCTCCAATGTGATAGCCAATTTTTCTTTACTTAACTTGTTTGATACCCTCATCACCTTACTCTTATCTATGTTCACTTTCAATTTTCTTTACACACCCTCCTAAACTCATCCACTAACCTTTGCAACTTTTCTTTAGAATCTCCCAAAAGCACAGTATCATCAGCAAAAAGTAACTGTGTCAACTCCCATTTTGTATTTGATTTCCCATAATTTAATCCCACCCCCTCTCCCCAGCACCCTAGCATTTACTTCTTTTACAACCCCATCTATAAATGTGTTAAACAACCATGGTGACATTACACATCCCTGTCTAAGGCCTACTTTACTGGAAAGTAATCTCCCTCTCTCTTGCATTTAATATATTACATTAATTCAGGAAGTTCTAAAGCTATAGTGGGTAACACAGCATCTGGGAAGGGAAGTAATCAGATTAAATCTGATGAAAGAAGCGGTAACTTAACCCCTTAACTGTCCAAATGTAGATCTACATTCTTACCGCTAGCGCTCCGACTTTGATTTTCTCCATAAGAAAGCATGTAAAAAAAAAAATTAGATCTACTTTCGGAGCGCTACGCGAGAGAACGTAGATCTACGTTTGGACAGTTAAGGGGTTAAACTCCATGGATTAACAGCCATTCATTAAGGCAATGAGAGAATAAAATAAGCAGTGCTCTAAGTCTCCATCACTTCATTTTTTTTATATCTACAAGTAATTGATCATGTTATCTATTCCAGCATCACGAGTTGTTATATGTTTAGCTTAACCTTTCACTGTTGTGACCCCCAAAATTAAGTGCTGAAAGCATCACAACTTTTCAGAAATAAAAAGAAAATAATTTTATCTTCAGAAAAAGGTTCTCTACCATTTCAGGAGATAATGACAAAAAATGTGAAGCTTGATGGAAAACTTACAGAATTACACAGGCACAAAGCTGACAGTCTGGCTGCAATTTATGTGTTGGCAATTTTACCCACTTTGTCCTATTTTAAGCTAATTCCATTGCTCAATTTGACACAATTTCTAGTTACTTCATTAGTGTGCCTTCTCTTCTATCTACCCACTTAACCATCAGAACTACCCAGTAAAGTTTACAGAGGTTGGTAATCTGGCCAGTTTTACACAACAAATTCCAATTTAAAATAGTACAAAATAAACACTAGGCATTTCAGTCACTAAAGCAACCTTTCCTCCATTCATTACTCACATCCATAGGTCTCTGCTATATAATGCTTGCCCTCCATATTGAATCTATCACACACACACACACAAAAAAAAAAAAAAAAAGTTTTACCCTATATCTGAGATAATAAAATATAACAAAAAATGATTGTTCATGGTTTAGGCTATCTCAGTAACTGAAGCAGACCTTGTAAATTATTATTATTATTATCAAAAGAAGCGCTAAACCACAAGGGTTATACAGCGCGGCAGGGCAGGACAGGATGCAGGGAGAAAAGATTGTAAGCGGGAGATGGATGATTAGTAGGGTATGGAGTGCAGCAGGACAGTGGATAGTGCAGGGATAGAGGGTAGCAAGATATCGAGGTAGAAGGGACTGAGGGAGGTGCTAGAGGTATAATCTTCAGAATTTGTGTAGTAAGTCAGTTTCTGTCAAAAAGTCAACGAGAGAGTCAGGATTAAAGGAGGGTCCATCAGCAAGAAGGGAAGGTAAAGAAAGGGCCGCAGAGCGAAGACGCTGTTGGAGGTAAATTCTGCGTGCTCGTTGATAAAGTGGACAGTCCAACAGAATATGTCGAACAGACACTGGAACCTGACAATGCTCAGAGAGAGGGGCAGGGAGCCTCTCCATGAGATACCCGTGCGTAAGACGAGTGTGGCCAATGCGAAGATGGGAGAGTGTAGTCTCCCAACCTCAACATTGGTGACAAGAAGAAGGCCAGAAACCTATATGTACTCGGTTTAATAGAATGAAGTTTGTTATTTAGCAGGTCGGACCAGCGTTGTTGCCAACGGGTGCGATGGTGGGTAGCAATGACCGCAAAATAGTCCGTAAAAGGAACACCTCTATATGAAACTGGAAGGTCATGTACTGCTGACCGCGCAGTAGTGTCTGCCTGTTCATTGCCCTAGACCGTGTAAAATTTCATAAAACAGACCAGGCGAGTAGGAGGGCCCTACTCTTCCTCAGTAGATTCTCTTTATACTGTGCATATCCATTGCAGACCCATTCCCTCATGTCTAGGCCAAAATTTACTGCTCACAGCATATTTAGGGGCACCATGCTTAAAATGTAGATCCACGTGAGCAACATAGTCTTCAATAATGTATATCTATGTGGGAGACAGTGAAACGGTTAAGGTGGGTGATATACAGGGAGTCAAACCTTAGCATCAAATGACAGATGGATTAACATTTATAGGGTACTAGACTTTGTAAATGTTTACAAGATGGTGTGTTGCAACCCAGCTAGTTGGAGTGTGGTGGTGCAGCAATACGTGCCAAAATAAATATACATAGGTGAAAACTTACCTTTCACAGAGTATGATGATTCACCTACAAGAGGCATAATCAAGTACTGTTCTTTTGTAGGTTAAATTTCATATTTAATAAAAGTTCTGCTTTTACTATACAAGTTTCACTCTTTTTTTATGCAAATTCTCTATTATGCAATGTCCTATTTCAGCAATTCCGTGTATATAATATAGGACTGATACACAATTGGAACGGTTCACAAAGAGCACAAAGATTCTTATACAAAATTAAGTGTTTATTGCCTAATTGAGTTTAGTATATTTGCCATACTCTTGGAATACATCTACAGCATAAAACATGGGGCGCACACACTTTTCTTAATCAGCCCCAGGTATTTTACAGTGACTTAAACTTCTTACCGAGCCCCAAACAAAGTACTGTACTAGCTTTCTAATGTTCACATGATATAAATAGTGAGTTTATCACAAAGCTTATCAATATAAGTTTGTGCTGAGTCACCTTCCATATAGCTAACAAGTGTAAATCAGCTGATTTAAGTCACATGATTGTAAAACCTCAATACACTAATTTGGTTATAAGTCTGAGCACTTACACATCATCAAAATATGCAATTAGCAAGAGCTACTTAACTTGCTTATGAATACACACTAATTTGACTCACACATTTTAACTACAGTATTTGCAAAATAAGATGACTAATTCATTTTTATTTTTAAAATAAAAGATGGTAACAGATAATAAGGCTTTTGTGACTGTAAATGCTGGAACTACTTAATATTTATTTTCTGACATACATTATCACTAATATACAGCAGTTTGATTTATAACAATACACAAGTGGAGCTAAATATTAAAGCACAGAGTGCATGTCCTTTGTGCTCAGACTTCATTATTTAATAATGCATTTTCATATACTGTACTGGATTGAGACCATGCCCTGTTATCTACACTTATGAAAATTCTCTGTACTAAATTTTAATAAATTGTCTAGGACTTACAAATTAAGTGTCTTGTTGATATACAATAAGTGTATGAGGCTTTCTCATTTATAACCTACCTCATCTTGAAAAAACTGAATATATCATCAAAGTTATAACCAATATGTTAGCCTAGGCAGTGAATTATGTAGCTAGCTTTCAATCCCCAGGATGAATTAAATGTTTTGTATTTTCTGCTAAACTCTTTGGTGCTTTGGATAAAATGTCTAGTTATTGTACACACAAGTTGCAGATCAATAGATGAATGTTGTTCAACACCCTGGATAAATTCTGTTCTCAAAAGAACCATTAGGCAGTAGGTACTATTAATTCAGCACAACTTTTATATTCCTAAGGTATATGTTGTACATTTTCTTCTTTAATCCCCAGATAAGAGGTGGGTTTATTTTTTTTTATCTATGAATCAATAAGATTATACAGTATAAGACAAGTCACAAAATTTTGTACAGTTTTGAATGAAAGACATGGTAAATAATAATTTTGCTGAATAAATTATTACAATATGTACTTATAAATACATGACTCGGTTTCTCATTACCTTGACAAAAAGTCCTTATCTCATGGTAGTGGTGGGAAGGGAGGATGCCTAGGACTTAATGGACCCAGAAGTCGTATGGCCCCACACAAGTTTAGTGTTCATTTCTTCAAATAATAATACATACTGGATCTATTAAAAAAAAATGTTTTTTAAATATTTGAGTATGGTATGTGAATTGCTTTCTCTAAAAATTTTGTTTTTAATATTCAATGTTTTACCTAATATTTTTAAATACTGAAATTGGTTACTATATATCTTGGTTACAACTGCATAAAAATGCTCATTAGTTTAACTTGTTTAAGTTGATCTGTGAGAAAATTTACAGGTTTGCAGGCAAATTGAGAGCAACTGTAAACCAAGTGATTAATTATTATGTGTGGAGATAAAGTCTGCCACCATTACATAGACAAGGCCTTGAAGAGATAAAATTATGACAACATATAAAACAATGGTGCATTAGGCAGTAAAATACAAGACATATTTTATTAAAAAATATAACAATAAGAGACAAACACCTGATAAGATACAAACAATGTTACAATCTTAGGAAAATGTTTGCAGTGTCATGCCAATGCCATTCTATCAGCAACAGCTACATCACTTGCTACAGCACCTTGAGCTTAAAAGCAATGTTGTAAAAGCTCTATATCATTTACTGTGTAGCATGCAGTGGTTATCAATGGAGCCATATTTGATACATTTATCCAAATTGATATATGTAATACAAAAATGAAACAAATGCAAATTTTAAAGAAATGACTATGGAAATCCTTACAACAATGCCTGGACTGGTATGGTAATCTTAATCTGATACAAAACAATGCTTTCTAATCAATTGGTCAAGTATGATAATATTCCTATTATCAAATGAATTAAAATGGCAGTTCTACAGTTCAATATTATTATAATCCTATTATTTAATAACCAAGCTGTGTAGGTAAACTCTGTTCTGCAACTGCATGATTGCCTAGATATGGTGAGCCTGGTGTAACTATTTGGTACACCCAGTGTGATCAAAACGAATATAACTCTGCTATTGATCAATTGCTCAGTTAAAGAAAATTCAGTCATGGCAAGTGTGCTCTACCTAGACATGACTACCCTACTCTCTGATCCCTGGTCAGGAATGACAATCCTCTTGGGAAACGTTTTCTGGTATGGCAAACCACCTTTGCGATCTGATCTGGCATTAATGGTAACTGTACTATCATACAGGACGAAATGATAATTAAGTTCTGTGATTACATGTTGGTATGGTAATCGAATTATATTGGTCACTTGATAAGGTATGGTTACCCCTCTAAGATCACCTAGTCAGCTGGGATATCTGTAATTTTATTATTTGGTTATCAGATCAGATATGGCAACCATCTATGATATCTAGCCAAGTAATGTTCTTCAGATATCATCTGGTCAGGCATTGAAAATCCACCTTGTGATATCCTAGTTAGGTATCCCACCCATGATGCATAATGACCTAGTTATGTACGACATATCTTGTGTGATCCCACCGTGTGATATCCCAGTTAGGTACACCACTTGATCTGTGATAACCTAGTTATGTATGACAAGTCTTGTGTTATCACCTAATTCAGTGTGATAGCTGTGTGATCATGAGGCAGTTTTTTTAGGAGACCTAGCTGGGGACTTTGCAACTGGAGATTTGGCTGCAGATGACTTGGCAATAGGTGACTTAGGTTGTGGGGACTTGTGAATTTTACTATAGGATTTGTTGCCACCGCGTGGCGAACTTGGAGAGATAAGGGGAGACGATCCACGGGATGGAGTCTTTCCATGGATGTTCTTGGTGATGGCAAGAGTGGTGGGGTGCTCCAAGTTGGGAGTGCCTGGCGGGGATGTAGAGGGAGTACTATTTAACCCATGGTGTCTCTTCTTAGGACTGCCATGTGGAGTACGAGCCAAGTGTTCTGGAGAATTTGAGGTTCTTGAAATAGGAAGTGGTGGAGGCATGTGGGGTAGTATCAAAGTCTTCATCTCCACAAATTTCTTCAAAATATCATCCTGAAAACATATGGACATGGGTAGAAAAATTTTTTGCTTGTGTCCATTGATTTTAATTTAGAAAATTTAATCCTAATTCTGCATACCGATAAAACATAAGACAGGGGCAAGGATATGGAAAGGTTGTTGTTATTATTATTATTATTACAGGTCAGCCATCACTAATCCGGCAATCAGTTATCCGGTTCCATCAGTAATCCAGCACTAATTTCACATAGCATAATTTCAAATTTCATCATTATACTGACTCAAATCATTATACTGACTCAGAAATTGTGCAGATGGTTGTAAATCCACAGCAGCAAGCCAGTGGAGGAGAAAGCAGTGATGAAAATGAGGAAGATGTAGCAGAAAGTCTCTATTGATAGGTTAATTAAGTGTATTCTAACCTAACCACTCTGTAATCCAGTAAACTCACTAATCAGGCACACTACAGGTCCCAATGATGCCGGATTAGTGATGGCCGACCTGTATTATTATTATTATACTGTAGGCTGTTAGCTAGCAGCTACCCGGGGAGGTACTGCTGTCCTGACATGTGTGAGACAAAAACTTATTAATTGCTTTACACTCATGAAAGATTGATGGTATCTCCACTTTCTGTCTCATAAACATGTAAGATGACAAGTTAATCTTGTTACTACTATCTGCACTCAGTATACCCTCCACATGTGAATATGCATGTATGTATATGTATGCACTCAAACGATTTAGTTAAAAAAAAAACTGGATATCACATTGGAGGGAGGGAGTATGGAAGAAGTGAATGTTTTCAGATATTTGGGAGTTGACTTGTCAGCAGATGGGTTTATAAAGGATGAGGTTAACCATAGAATTGATGAAGGAAAAAAAGTGAGCGGTGTGTTGAGGTATCTGTGGAGACAAAAATCTTTATCCATGCAGGCAAAGAAGGGAATGTACGAGAGTATAGTGGTACCAACAATCTTATATGAGTGTGAAGCATGGGTTGTAAATGCTGCAGCGAGAAGGAGGCTGGAGACAGTGGAAATGTCATGTCTAAGGGGAATGTGTGGTGTAAATATTATGCAGAGAATTCATAGTGTGGAAATCAGGAGGTGGTGTGGCATTATTAAAAGTATTAGTCAGAGGGCTGAAGAGGGGCTGTTGAGATGGTTTGGTCATTTAGAGAATGGAACAAAGTAGAATGACTTGGAGAGCGTATAAATCTGTAGGGGAAGGCGAGATAGAAGTCGGCCCCAAAAAGGATGGAGGGAGGGGGTAAAGGAGGTTTTGTGTGTGAGGGGCTTGGACTTCCAGCAAGCGTGTGTGAGCGTGTTAGATAGGAGTGAATGGAGATGAATGGTTTTTGGAACCTGACGAGCTGTTGGAGTGTGAGCAGGGTAATATTTAGTGAAGGGATTCAGGGAAACCGGTTATTATAGATTTAGCCGGACTTGAGTCCTGGAAATAGGAAGTACAAAGCCTGCACTTTAAAGGAGGGGTCTGGGATAGTGACAGTTTGGAGGGACTATTCTAAAATATCATATCTGAGCGCCTCTGCAAAGACAGTGATTATGTATGAGTGAGGTGAAAGTGTTGAATGATAATGAAAGTATCTTTTTGGGGATTTTCTTTCTTTTTGGGTCACCCTGCCTCAGTGGGAGACGGCTGACTTGTTAAAAAAAAAAAAAAAAAAAAAAAAGCCCACTGGGTATACACTAGGTACAGTGTGAGGTAGAATTATTAGCATTTTAAACAAGTGGTGGAGTGAGCAGTGGAATGTTATCACTGCAGCCACATATTATTTAATTACATACTCACAGCTTGACAACTAAATTGTTAAGGCAGTGGAGGGATGTTCCTGTCAAACAATCATGGTGGGACAATCACAACAAATAATCATGTCATAAACTACCATGTATTGAATAAAAGGGTATAAAAGTTATAGCAAAATTACTCAAAATTTACACTAGAGTATACAGTGGACCCTCACTATTCGAACATTCTTCATTCCAGAATGCTGTTCAAGTCCTGTTACCAAACGCATTTATTCCCATAAGGAATGATGTAAATTAGATAAGTCCATTTCAGACCCCCAAAAATACACTTATAAAAGCACTTACAATAATAAACTTACATAAAAGGGCGAGTTTGGAGTGTTCGAATAGCGAGGGTCCACTGTATAACTATGGCACTTATTCTTAAAGAAATTATTCTTAATCATGCATTTAATTTTGGATTTTGATCTGATAGAGAATACTATAAATACACTTAAGTATTTTTAATTACAGTGGAACCTCAGTTTTTGTATGCCCTAGTTTGTATGTAAAACTATAATTATTCTCTATAAAATGTATTTTTTGTTAATATTTCCCATAAGAAATAATGTAAATCCAATTAAAACATTCCAGACACCCAAAACTATTAACAAAAAATACATTTTATAGAGAATAACTATAGTTTTACATACAAACTAGGGCATATGAAAACCGAGGTTCCACTGTATTAAAGTTGTTTACAATTACAATATCATAATTTATAAACTACAGTAGAACCTCGGTTTTCATATGCCCCAGTTTTCGAAGGATTTGGTTTTCGCCGACTTTTTTTGTCGAAATTTTGTCCCAGTTTTCATACATCCGCTCGGTTTTCGTAGAGTTGAAAATGGTCCATACCAAACGCGTCTGCCTCCCAACATGACTCGGCCACTCAAGTGCCCACACAAAGCATCCCATGCGTTCATGACTCAGTCTGCCTTTGTTTCTCGTTGAGTGAGCATCACCCCGCGCGTTCATCCGAAACATTTCATAATACAGTGGCACCCTGAGTTTCGTACAGCTCCCAACTCGAACAATTATGTAAGTGTATTATTGTAAGTGCTTTTGTAAGTGTACTTTTGGGGTCTGAAATGGACTAATCTAATTTACATTATTCCTTATGGGAACAAATTCGTTCAGTAACGGCACTCGAACAGCCTTCTGGAACGAATTATGTCCAAAACTCGGGGTACCACTGTAATCCATTGTTTTTTTGTGCTTGTTTATTGAGTGCGGCTGCTAAATAAGCCACCATGGATGGGGCTAAAGAAAGTTCTGAGTGCTAGCCCTTTGATAAAGAGAGAAACACGATAGAATTCAAGAAAGAACTCGTAGAAAAGTACGAAAGTGGAAGAGTTGGTGGACGACCACAGGGAAGAGCTAACCACTGAGGAGCTGCAAGACCTTCAACTGGAACAGCAACAGACTGAAGCTGAGGAAATTGCTTCAGAGGAGGAGGAAGAGAGAGGGGAGAATATACCTTCTTCAGTGATTAAGGACATGTGTGCAAAGTGGAGTGAATTGCAATGTTTTGTGGAGAAATATCACCCTAACAAAGCTGTTGTAAGCCGTGTCTGCAACATGTTCCATAACAATGCCTTGTCCCATTTTAGGCAAATCTTAAAGAGATGCCAGAAACAGACCTCTCTGGACAGATTTTTTGTGCGACAGGGGTCCAGTCACTCTCAAGCTGTCCTAGTGCCAGTAAAAGACAAAGAAGGGAAGTAACCCCAGATAGGGCCTTGATACCTGAATTCCTAATGGACGGGGATTTCCCTTCCAAACAATAACCTCCCCCCTCCTCCCTCTCCCCTCCTGGCCGTTTTCCATACGCCAACAAGAGTCTTCAATAAAGGTTAAAGTGATGTTAAATGTTCATTTATCCATTTCATTAGTCATTTATATTTATTTCTCATTGTTTTCTGTATGTAAAACTATAGTTATTCTCTATAAAATGTATTTTTTGTAAATATTTTTGGGTGTCTGGATTATTATTACATATTATAATCAAAAGATTAGTAATTAGATTCACATTATTTCTTATGGGAAATATTGCTTCAGTTTCCATACAATTCGGTTTTTGTCAGACTTTTTAGAATGGATTAATCACAAAAACCGAGGTTCCACTGTATTAGATTTTCTCACAGAAATTAGTACTGCATAATTATTTTCTTGTTAGGTAGTTTACAATGAATACCAAATTTCATTTTGAATATATGTATCAGAATGAATTACAGAAAAAATGATTAAAGGCACCTACAGTCACCTTATTTATCTTGACCACAGAAAAATATTCACTCATACTGTGTGTGTACTCACCTATGTGTGGTTACAAAGGTCCAGTCACAGCTCCTGTGTGTGTTAGGATGGGATGAGAATGAGGGTAAAGGAAAAGAGAGGAGAGTTAAAATAAAAATGGGAGGAAGGGCAGGGTTGAAGGATGGAGAAACAATGAAGGATGGGTGAATTAGAAGGTAATGAGAAGGGAGGATTGGAGAGAAGAGAGTGGAGGCAAGGGGAAGAGAGACAAGAGAAATGAACAAATGAGTAACAAGAGTATGGTTAAGGAGATGGAAGAGCAAAGATTTGATGGGACAGAGAAATTAAAATTGTATTAAGAGCATACAGTGGAATCTCGGTTTTCATCATTAATTCGTTCCAGAAAGTCTGATGAAAACCGAATTTGACGAAAACTGAAGCAATATTTCCCATAAGAAATAATGTAAATCCCATTAATCTGTTCCAGACACCCAAAATTATTAGCAAAAAATACATTTTATAGAGAATAACTATAGTTTTACATACAGAAAACAATGAGAAATAAATATAAATGACCATTGAAATGGATAAATGAACATTTAATATCACTTTTACCTTTATTGTAGACTCTTGTTTGCGTATGGAAGATGCGAGGAGGGAAGAGGGAGGAGGAGAGGTTATTGATTGGAAGGGGAATCCCCCTCCATAAGGAATTCAGGTATCAAATCCCTATCCGGGGTTACTTCCCTTCTTTGTCTTTTACTGGCACTGGACCCTGTCGTACAAAAAATCTGTCTAAGAGAGATCTGTTTCTGGTGTCTCTTTAAAATTTGCCTAAAATGGGACAAGGCATTGTCATTGAACATGTTGCAGACATGGCTTACAACAGCTTTGTTAGGGTGATATATCTCCACAAAACTTTGCAACTCGCTCCACTTTGCACACATGTCTTTAATCACTGAAGAAGGCACATTCTCCCCTCTCTTCCTCCTCCTCTGAAGCAATTTTCTCAGCTGCAGTCTGTTGCTGTTCCAGTTGAAGGTCTTGCAGCTCTTCAGTGGTTAGCTCTTCCCTGTGGTCGTCCACCAACTCTTCCACTTTTGTACTTTACTACGAGTTCTTTCTTGAATTCTATCGTGCTTCTTGCCTTCTTTATCAAAGGGCTGGCACTCTGAACTTTCTTTGGCCCCATGGTGGCTTATTTAGCAGTCGCACTCAATAAACAAGCACAAAAAACAATGGATTATTACAAAATATTTTGGATGAAAGTGCAGGGTAATGCTCACTTGACTCAGAACGCGTGCGATGCTTTGTGTGGGCGCGGGCAGGCGGACACATTCGGTACGGCGGACCGACGAAAACTGAGTTGATGAACGAAAACTGGGACAAAATTTTGACGAAAAAAGTTGTTGAAAACCGAATTTGACGAAAACCAGGGCAAACGAAAACTAAGGTTCCACTGTATTGGAGAATCATTTATTATTACCTTGTGCTCACAGAGGTCATCTATTTTGGCTCCTAATTTGGCTCGTAGGTAGTAATGATGAAATACTTTTCCATCCCAGAATGCCCAAGGAACCGCCTGCCGAGAAATAAATTATAGCTTAACTATTGCCACTGAAACTTATTTTTTACATACTTTGTCCACTAAATTATTTATGAAATTTCAACCAGATGCTAATGCCATACCTGAGAAATGCAAAAAAATGAGTTTAGATGAAATTATTACAAGAACTTTTAGATGGAAAATTAAAACAGTCTGTTGAGCAAGAAGGTCATATCCCAGACATGAAGACAATGAGTCCTGCTAGTTTAGATTAACATACATAAGTAAATAGTTTACGTCTCGGTGGTGATAACAGAAAGATGAAAATATTGTACACTACTGTATTTGTAGCTCTTAGATGTAATTCACACAAAAGTCTCCAAAACTTTAAAAAACAATTATCATTTTAGAATTTCTAATTTTTTTTTTTTAAATAAGAACAAAAACCTAATTGTTCGTTACAAATTACTGGAAACTTTGGCAATTTTTCTGAATAAATGGATACTTTCTGAAATTCTAAATACAGAACTATCTCACAATTAAAAAATTACAAATATCAAGAGAGCATTCCAAAATTTCAAAAACTTATACTGAAAAAATAACCATAATTTTATTTAATATAAATGTACAAGAGTACAGTGGTACCCACACTCTTATATGGGTGTGAATCATGGATTGTTAATGCTGCAGCGAGGAGGCTGGAGGCAGTGGAGATGCTATGTATAAGGGCAATGGAATGGAAGGCGGCAGAGGCAGCAGCATCCTAGCAGCCTTTATTCTTCTAAAAGCCCAGCGCTCATCAAAGCTTGTGATGGCCTAATTGAAGGTACAACTGCACAAACCCACATAGATGACAAAATCACCCAAGAATACTAGAAATGCTACCCAAACCTTAACAAAATTGACGATCTAAGGAAGACAGCCCTGCAAACCTAAACATCGCCTCCACTGCCAGACGAACACCTAACCCAAGCTCAAGGAAATAAAGCCTCCTCCATAGCTTCACTAGTGATGCTATGAAAGGAAATTGCAGAGGAAACAACAACAGTAGCAAGAAAACAACACTAAGGACTCTGCAACTTAACATGTCAACCCAGCATGAAGCCGGTGCATCATCAGCCCCCCTCACCCCTGCCCGGGACCCGACAACACCACCACCACCACCAAACATGACTGACTCTCCCTCCAACTCCACTAACTTCGTAGGATTCCCTCCTGATCAACAAGGTATGACTATTCCTGATCCTATTAGGGAATACATCATTGCCCTAGAAGCTGAAAACAAAGATATTAAAGCAACACTAGCGAAATATGAATCCAAGTTAACCAACCTCGAGATCAAGATCCAAAACCTTGAAGAGATTACAACGGGAAGTACTGACACAGAAAATACTCTGCAAACACCTATAGCCAGTCACACTGATCAAATAACAACACTGAATATGAAGGTGGAAGAAGCAATCAAGGACTGGAATAACAACATGCACACTCGACTGAATGAATATCTTGATTTTCAAGATGACAAAACCGAACAAGATAAGTTGTCTGATGCAGTTATAATAAACAGCAATCACATTCCCAGAGACATAACTCAATCCCAGTGAAAGAAAACTGCTATCAACATATTACAAGACCACCTACGAGTTATTGTGCAAAGTAATGAAATCAAAGAAACGAGATTGCTAGGAAAACAAGGTAAACATAGTATTATGATCAGACTTTATTCATATGATAGAAAAAAGGACCTAATTCAAACAGCAATTACAATGAAAAATGGAGTGTACATCAACGAGTGCCTGACTAGAAAATGTCAAAACCTGTTTAGGTTGAGAAAACTTAAACTGGAGAACAAAATCCATCAGTGCTTCACTCGTGATGGGAAAATCAACAGGTCAGCAATTTCCTATATCAAACGAACGTGATCTCTCCAACTTCCTTAGACAAGCTGACATTACTATTACTGATTAGCCAAGTGTCCTCAACACATTACAGTGGACCCCCGGAGTTCGTCATTAATTCATTCCAGAATGCTGCTCAAGTGCCGTTACCAAACGAATTTGTTCCCATAAGGAATAATGTAAATTAGATTATGTAGTCCTTTTAGACCTCCAAAAGTACACTTACAAAACCACTTACAAAAATACACATACATAATTGTTCGAGTTTGGAGCAGTACGAACTCCGGGGGTCCACTGTATATATGTGTGGTGTATTAGTGTATGTTCCTATTACATTATTGTGCAATTCTTTGTACTAACTTTTACTAGCTAGTACCAACTACCTCATATACTATGTACTTTTTTTTAGTGCTATTACTTGCTTAAACTTTGTGCTATAAGTCAAGTCTTACTTCTAAATTAATTTTATATCATATTTACTGTCTGTCCATTTAATTTAGTCCCCATATATATATTCTCTTGAAATAGTTCTCAACAAACCAATACCTAGTACTGCCTTTCATCCAGTAGACTCGTTTACTCTAAGCTTTAAAAAATAATCAAGGTGCTAATTCAGGTGCTAAAGTGTTTTACTCTCATTGTTTACTATTATATTCCCTAGCTCCTTTATTTTAGAGTTAACTAACTGCCACAGTTCATATATTAACTTTTGTTAAAATAATTAAGTTGCTAACTCAGGTGCTAAATTGCTTTACTTTAATTGTTTACTATTATATTCCCTAGCTCCTTTATTTTTAGCTTTAGAATAATTACCATAGTTCATTTATTCACATTTGTAAAAATAACTAAGGTACTAATTCACGTGCTATGAGCTCTTTTTACATTGTTCTATTCTTAAGTCTAATTATAGAATCACACTCATTCTTATGATTCCAAACATTGATCCTGATATCAGCCTCTTATTAAATGACTTACACGATCCTAACAGCAACTGTAATTATTACACAGCAGAACAAGCAAAAATACTACTCAGAGCCAACAATAACATAACTGTCTTTAACTACAATATCAGATCTTTAAGCAAACATTACGATGACCTCACAGCATTATTAAATTCCCTGCAGGCCAGTATGTCCATCATTGCTCTCACTGAAACATGGCTAAAGCCTAATACTAATACTACAGATATCTATGCAATTCCTGGTTACACAGCCATACACAACTGTAGGCCAGACCAACAAAGGGGTGGCACAGCTATTTACTACTCAGACCAGCTTGAATGTATCAACAATACTTGCACAAGAGATGAACATGGAGAATATTTAATAGCTAAGTTTAACCCTTTCAGGGTCCAAGGCCATTTTTGGAAGGGGTGCGCAGTGTCCAAGAATTAAAAAAAAATTCTTATTTTTTCTTATGAAATGGTAGAGAATCTTTTTCTGAAAGTAATAAAACAAAAAGTACGAAATTTGATTGAAAATTGACGAAATTATGCTCTCGCGAATTTTGATGTGTCAGCGATATTTACGCATCGGCGATTTTGCCGACTTTCACTCCATTTTAGGCCAATTACATTATTCCAGTCGACCAAATTCTTAGCTATTTCACTAGTATTACTTCTATTCTATCGATTGAGCACAAGAAATCGCCTAGTCAACTGTTTCAACTACAAAATAAAGTGATTGGAATTTGGTAATTTAGCCAATTTAACTCAAAGTTCAAAATATTCCAATTTCAAAATAGGGTGCAAAATAAACAATGCAGGCATTCCTGGCACTAAACTAACATTTCCTCTGTTCATTAGTTACTTTTTCAGTCTTTACAAATGAATTCCATTTTTATTTTTTATTCACATAATGAATTTTTATTCAAACCAAAAAATGGAAGATTTAATGTTATGCAATATTGTAATAATTATACAAATAATATCACCACATTTGTGAACGTATATTAGACCTACCAGCTGGCGCGTATTAGACGTGTGAGGTCATTTGTTTACTCTTGATTATCGGCAAAAATTGAACATTTCCGCTACTTTGAGCACAGTTTCAAGCCATTTCCAGTACTAAAACCAATCAAAATCATCTCTATATCTGTAATATATCTTCCATTCTATCAAATGAGACCAAGAAATCGCAAATACAACTATAAAAAATATACGAAACACTGCAAAGTTGCTGTTTTAATCGAAAATTACGGGTTTCAGTTTTTTTCTCTCATTATGCACTGTGTGCTGCAGGATTTGTTTTATGTGGAGCACACTTACCACATAGATGTACGTATTCTCTCATATCTAGGCCCAAATTTACCGCTCAAAGCTTATCTGAGTGAGCTGAGCTCATGACGTAGAACTACAGTTTGGACCCAGAACTCAAAGCCGTAGAACTACGGCACGGACCCTGAAAGGGTTAAATCCAAATACGTACCTACAAAAATCTCTCACGGTGATAAACATCTACAGGGTACCACAGTCAAATATTAGCCAATTTAGTGAAAAATTAGGAAGTATGATTACTGATGCACACATGAACAAAGACCACTTAATACTTACAGGAGACTTCAATATCAATCTCCAACAAAATCAGGACCCACAAGTAACTGAATTCACAAACACTATGAGCAACTGCTTGCTGCTACCAACAATAACAGAACCAACAAGAATCTCTGAGACTAGTGCCTCCCTATTAGACCAAATCTGGATTAACACCATATCCCCTTTAAAATCAGGCATAATCACAGATAATACCACAGACCACTACCATACCTTTCTCATAACCAACCTAGGTAAATTACCCCAAGAGACTACTAAAGTTACCTTCAGACTACATAATGAGACAGCTATTAATAACTTTATAACAGCTATGTCAAACATCGACTGGCAAACCGAGTTAGACATCTATACAGATACTGACTTATGTATTAATAATTTTCTAAAAAAAAAAAACAATTCCTCTATAACATGCATTGCCCTAAAAATCTAAACAAATCACAGCTAAGAGACTAAACAGTCCCTGGCTAACATCCAGCATTCTCAAATCCATTAATATAAAACACCTTTATGAAAAAAGTACAGAATGGGTCAAATAACAAGAGACCAAACAAAATGGGACTCATCAAACCTAACCAGCCTGATAAGAAGGTCAAAAAAATTGTATTATGAGAACAGATTACATAACTTAAAAGGTGATATGAAAAACACCTGGAAAACCCTATCTGAAATTCTAGGAACTAAAAAGATATCCAGAAACAGAACAATCAAACTAACAAAACCAGATGAACCCCTACTCCCACCGACTGAAACAGCAGACTCAATGTTTTCTTTCCACCATAGTAAAAAAGCTGGCAAGCAAAATCCCAAGTTCAAACACTCCACCTAACTACTACCTCACTGGTACCTACCCAAATACACTATTCTTAGCTCCGACCAACCCAACAGAAGTCTCACTTGTTATCAACACATTAAAAAACAAGGCAGGAGATCTAAATAACTAACCACCTTTTATATACAAAAAAACTTCTCAAGTACTATCACCAATTATTGCAACACTCTTTAACAAATCCATCGAATCCTCCACCTTCCCATCAAAATTCAAAATAGCGAGGGTTACCCCCATACATAAAGGAGATCAAACAGACCTGAATAACAATAGGCCAATACAGTGGACCCCCGGTGTTCGTCCTGCTCAAAACACTCCCTTTTATGTAAGTGTATTTTTTTAAATGCTTTTATAAGAGTAGTTTTGGGGGTCTAAAAGGACTAGTCTACTTTACATTATTTCTTAAGGGAATAAATTCGGTTGGTAATGGCATTTGAGCAGTATTCTGTTACGAAAAATGGACGAACACCGGGGGTCCACTGTATCTAACTTACCCCTTCTCTCCAAAATCTTTGAAAAATTAATTCATAGGCAAATCTATTCCTACCTCATCTCCCACAACATACTCAATCCCTGTCAGTTTGGTTTCAGGCCTAATAAAAGCACAAATGATGCTATTATACACATGCTAGAAATAATATACACCGCTCTCGAGACAAAAGAAATCCCACTGGGAATCTTCATTGATTTACGTAAAGCTTTTGATACAGTTGACCATGATCTGTTACACTTAAAATTATCACACTATGGTATAAGAGGGAACTCCGTCAACTACCTAAGTCATACCTTAGCGACAGAAGCCAATATGTGTACGCAAATGGAGCTAACTCTTCCACACAAACAATTACAGTTGGTGTCCCGCAGGGAAGTGTTCTTGGCCCACTTCTCTTTTTCATATACATAAACAACCTACCAAATGCATCTCAACTACTCAAACCCATACTATTTGGAGATGACACTACATACATCTTCTCTCACCCATGCCCAGTCATACTAGCCAACACTGTAAATGCTGAATTACAGAAAATATCTACCTGGATGATGACTAACAAGCTTACTCTCAATGTTGATAAAACCTATTTCATTCAGTTTGGGAACAGAGCTACAAATGTTCCACTTAACATAATGATAAACGGATCACTTGTCACAAAACTCACAGAGGGAAAATTCTTAGGAATCCACCTTGACTGTGGCCTTAAATTTCAGACACATATACAACAAATTTCCAAGAAAGTCTCCAAGACCGTAGGAATACTATCCAAGATTAGGTACTATGTTCCACAACCAGCTCTCCTTTCCCTGTATCACTCACTCATTCACCCCTGTCTCACCTATGGAATCTGCGCATGGGGCTCAACAACAATAAATTATCTCAGACCATTAATAACACAACAAAAGGCTGCAGTCAGAATGATAACAAATTCCCACTCCAGACAACATACTCCACCAATATTCGAAAGTCTAAACTTACTCACCATACAAGACATCCATAATTTTTACAGTGCCTATTACATATATAGAACAGTAAACTCAAATATTAACCCACCACTCAAAATTCTCCTTACCAGCCTTAACAGGACACATGAACATAACACAAGACACAGATCACTCTTCGATGTTCCCCGCTTCAACCTCACACTATGCAAAAACGTAATGCACATTAAAGGCCCAAAAATTTGGATTACCAAAGAAACCCTGTCTGTACATCAATTCAAAACTCTGCTAAAAAAAAAAACACCTACTCACCCAAAACTAAATACACAATACTTAACATTACCTACAAAGTTAATAAATCACTTTCCACTGCCTCAAAATAACATTATTCACTGTGTTACTTCCCTAGTCTCAAAACCCCTTACATAATTGCTCAAAGAACAATAATTTCTCAAACTTAATCTAGTGCAAATGTTGAAACTTATATCTCATAAATGTATAAACCTGTTATAATTAATGCAACCTAATCTAACTTTGTTTCTACAGCATTACCAAATAAAGAAATCCATTCTCATGTACTCTTGTACTCCTTGTAACTCATCTAATGACCATATAAACTGTTATTGCAACACAAATAATTGATTTGATTTGTTTGATCTAATTTAATAAATTGCATTACTACAAATAATACAATATTATGTTGACATATTATAAAACTGTAATGCTTCAAAACTGTAAAACTATTATGTTTTAAAATTGTTATGTTCAAATTTCATAGCTTAAATACTCAACTATACTTATATTGTAAATTGTTTACTATATTTTTTACCATTTAGTTGTAAGTTAATTTTAAGTTTGGCCACAATGCTCTGCATATTAGGGGCTTTTGGCATGTACACTCCATTCTTATAACCCATTGTACATCTTTGTATCATGTCACAATAAACTATTATTATTATTAATGTGTGATGTAAATATTATGCAGAGAATTCATAGTGTGGAAATTAGGAGGAAGTGTGGAGTTACCAAAAGTAATATTCAGAGGGCTTTAGAGGGGTTATTGAGGTGGTTTGGTCATTTAGAGAGGATGGAGCAACATGGAGGGTGTATAAATCTATAGTGGAGGGGAGAAGGGGTAGGGGTCATCCTAGGAAAGGATGGAGGGAGGGGGTAAAAGAGGTTTTGTATGCAAGGGGCCTGGACATGCAGGAGGCATGTCTGAGCGTGTTAGATAGGAGTGAATGGAGACAAATGTTTTTTTGGGACCTGACGAGCTGTTGGAGTTGTTACAGGTAATATTTTGTGAAGAGATTCAGGGAAACCGATTAGCTGGATTTGAGTCCTGGAGGTGGAAAGTACAATGCCTGCACTTTAAAGGAGGCATTTGGGATATTGGCTGTTTGGAGTGACATCTGAGCTGTCATGTCTGGGTGCCTCTGCAAATATAGTGATTACGTATGAATGATGGTGAAAGTGTTGAATGATGGTGGAAGTGTTTGTTTCTTTTTTGGGGCACCCTGCCTCGGTGAGAGACAGCCGGTGATAAAAAAAATAGAAATAAATTTAAAGTAAAAATTCTCGTGCTTATTTAGAAAAAAAATTGAGCAAAAGTTTTGAATTATAATTCAGAAAAACATATTTTTCTAAATTCTGTGTCTGTACGTATAGAAGAGGAATATCTTTTTTTCTACATTTTGGAAGCCCTGCATATACATTATTTTAATAGGAGATAAATTGCTTAATCTTGTAAATTATTATTTTAAGTATTGCATTTAGATACAGGATTAAATTATACACAAAAATTATAATTATAATACTTTGTGTAAAGACCTGTACTTACATATTTTCGTTCAACTGGAAAATCACATGCTGCCAGGAGAAAATAGAAATTGGCCAGTCCCTTCATGAAGATGGCAGCGACATGTACAGCTCTAGCATCAATTCTTGGCAGTGCAATGGCACGAATCTGGTTAAGGTCTTCTCGTATTGGGGATAAAAAAGCAGCCATCATGGCATTCATCTCCCAGTCCTTTAAGATTGGCTTTGGATGACTGCACTGTTATTACAGAGAAAAAAATACAAAATAAGTTTTCTTTTGTATGTGTGTATGTATGTATGTATTCACTTATATGTGGTTGCAGGAGTTGAGTCACAGCTCCTGGCCCCATCTCTTCACTAGTTGCTACTAGATCCCCTCTCTCCCAGCTTCCAGCTTTAAGAGCCTTGGTGTACCTCTTCTTAAAGTTATGTATGGATCCTTCCTCTACCACTTCACTCTCCAGACTGTTCCACTTTCTGGCAATTCTAAGGTTGAAGAAGTACTTACTAACATCCCTATGATTCATCTGAGTTTTCAGCTTCCAGGTGTGCCCAATTGTTCCTCTTTCCCATCTCTGAAACATTCTGTCCATGTTCACCTTGTCAGTTCCTCTCAGTATTTGTACATCATTATCATATCCTCCCTAGTCTTTCTGGCCTCCAGTGTCATCAGCTTGAGTTCCCTTAACCTCTCCAGTACTAGTCTTGTTGCAAACCTCTGCACTTTCTCCAATATCTTGTTATGATTGACCAGGTGTGGGTTCCACACTTGTGCTGCATACTCCATTGTGGGCCTGACATACATGGTGTATGGTGTCATGAATGACTCGTTACTTAGATGTCGAAAAGCTATTCTTAGATTTGCCAGATGCGCATTTTTTGCAGCAGTTATTTAGTTGAATTGCACCTCAGGGGATGTGCTTGGTATGATATTCACCCCAAGGTCCTTCTCCTGGGTGAGGTTTGCAACCTTTGACCCCGAGCCTATACTCCATCTGTGGTCTTCTTTGTCCTTCCTCAAGGTTCATAATTTTCCACCTTGGTGAGGTTAAACTCCACGAGTCATTTTGTAAAACCATGCCTGTAGTCTATCCTGATTCCTCTGTAGCCTTTTCCTGGTTCTCATCTGCTCATATTCTCATTAGTTTATTGTCATCTGTAAACAGGGATAACTCTGACTATCCCTTCTGTCATGTCATTCACATATACAAGAAACAGCACTGGTCCCAGGACTGATCCTTGTGGGACCCCACTTGTCACATGCACCCATTCCGACACCATCACTGACGATCATTTGTTGTTTCCTTCCTGTCAGGTACTCCTTGACCCATTGCAATGCTTTTCCTGTTATTCCTGCCAGCTCCTCTTATCTTACATACCAGTCTCTTGTATAGTATTGTGTTAAAAGCCTTCTTATAGTCCACGAAAACGAAATCTACCTTCTTCCCCCTCCCTCCCTCCCTGTATATCTCTCTCTCACTTCTGTTACAGTGTGACAAGATTTTTCATCCCTGAAGACATGCGAGTTGTTACATTATGAACCCACTCCTTTCTAGGTGCTCCACCACTCTTCTGATAAACTTCTCCATAACTTTATATACATACTATAAATGTCAGTGACACTTGTCTTCAGTTTAATGCTGCTTGTTTGTCTCCTAAGTTTGAGTGTGAGTACATGTGCATGTGTTAGTTACCACTTGGCCTGTTGTGCATTGTGCGTGTGTGTCAGTTAGTTAGTTATTAGTTGTTACAGGTACTTGTTGATAGACAATCAGACTGTTCTGCCTGTGTATGTGTACTCACCTAGTGTGCGTGCGTATGTGTACTCACCTAGTGTGCGTGCCTCTCTAGGTGTCATATTTATTATTCCATATTTAATGTATTACTGTATATTCATTTAATAATATTCATATTGCACATGCCTCAAATTAGTGTTAACTGTATATTAATTCTTTAACTAACCTGTAAATAGAAGAGAATAGCAACTGGTACAATGAGATGTGAAGGGAGAGTACGAATTTTGGTTTCATTTAATATTGGATGAACAGAGTCAAGGAAGGTTCTCCACTTAAGGTCTTGATCACCATCCCACAGCTCCTCCAGCGATGGACTCCCTCCTGTAAATTACTTATTTACAAATTACATCCTCAAAACTGTTTCATACAGGTAATATGAACTGAGTATTATTAGTTTCCTAAGCAACAACCTTTCTTAAATTACAATATAATATTCTATTTTTATTTTCCTGTTTGGAAGACTTGAAATCTGCTTTGTCAGAACTACAATGTTTTGCCTATACAGTGGACCCCCGGCTAACGAACACCCCGGAAATCGTACAATTATGTAAGTATAATATTGTAAGTGCTTGTGGAAGTGTATTTTTGGGGGTCTGAAATGGACTAACCTACTTGACATTATTTCTTAAGGGAGTAAATTCGTTCGGTAATGGCACTTGAGCAGGCTTCTGGAATGAATTTTGTTCATTAGCCGGGGGTCCACTGTAGTCTGCTTTCTATAATTCTGTTGTTTCATTCCTTTCAGAAAATTCTCTTGCTGCTGACTTTGTGCTGTTTTTGCCTTCAATGCTTTAGTGACTGGCTGCTTCCTTTCCAACAGGCTTAAAGAGTGAAAAAGAAGTACATGTATTCACTTTGTTGACACTTCATTTCTGTAACATTAGGGGCTATAACCATCCCAAAAGCTGGTCCACTTCTGGTATTCTCTTTACCTCTTTGTCTTTATAAATGCAAATGAACTGAAGTGGCTCTAATACACAACATGCCTAACATGAATCTTAGTCCTGATTGTTTTGGTACATAACAATCAGAATGTCTCCCAGTACATTGTCAAATTATTTATATCTTAAAAAAAAAAAAAAAGTGAATAAACATGACCTTCACTGCCTTGCTTTTACTTCTGGCTTTTGCACTGTTTCTACTTACACTTTTCTTAATAGTCCAGCAAAGATTGAAATATTGACTATTTTGTATTTCCAAATTTTTATAATCATAGTACAGTGGACCCTCAGTTTTTGTTCACCTCCAAACTCGAACAATTATGTAAATGTATTTTTGTAAGAGCTTCTGTAAGTGTATTTTTGGGGTTCTGAAACGACTAATCTAATTTACATTTGTCCTTATGGAAACAAATTCGTTCGGTAATGACATTCAAACAGCATTCTGGAATGAATTTTCAACGAAAACCGAGGGTCCACTGTACTGTGAATTATTCTATACAATTCATTATTTATTATTTTCACTCTACTATTATCATATGCACTTCATAAATAGTTAATTTTCAACACCCATATTGTAGGCATTCTTGTTTTATAAGAATGTCCATACAGTGGACCCTCGCTATTTGAACACTCCAAACTCGCCCTTTTATGTAAGTTTATTATTGTAAGTGCTTTTATAAGTGTATTTTTGGGGGTCTGAAATGGACTAATCTAATTTACATCATTCCTTATGGGAATAAATTCGTTTGGTAACAGCACTTGAACAGCATTCTGGAATGAAGAATGTTCGACTAGTGAGGGTCCACTGTATCTCTATTTCCTATACAGGTCGGCCATCACTAATCCGGCGTCATTGGGATCTGTAGTGTGCCGGATTAGTGAGTTTGCCGGATTATAGAGTAGTTAGGTTAGAATACACTTAATTAACATATCAATAGAGATTCTTTCTGCTACATCTTCCTCATTTTCATCACTGCTTTCTCTTCCACTGGCTTGCTGCTATGGATTTAGAATCATCTGCACAATTTCTGAGTCAGTATAATGATGAAATTTGAGTCAGGACAGTGGACCCTCGGTTTTCATACAGCTCCCAACTCGAACAATTATGTAAGTGTATTTTTGGGGATCTGAAACAACTACTCTAATTTACATTCGTCCTTATGGGAACAAATTCGTTCGGTAACGGCACTCGAACAGCGTTCTGGAAAGAATTATCAATGAAAACCGAGGGTCCACTGTATAATGATTTGAGTCAGTATAATGATGAAATTTGAAATTATGCTAGCCGAAATTAGTGCCAGATTACTGATGGAACCGGATAACCGATTGCCGGATTAGTGATGGCCGACCTGTACTGTAGCTATACATGTACCTCTGCACAATCCTTCCCAAGGATCCAATTAACCTTCTTTGTACTGCTTCAGTTTGTCAGGTGCACCACATATACATAAAATTTATTTACACTATTCCTAACTAATCAAATATTTTTCTTGCAATCCTTAAAACTCCATATTTTTTTATTATCTATGTCAAGCAAAACCTTACAATTCACTCTTAATACCTTTTAGAAACCATCAATATTTACCTTTAACTTTATGCTATTAATCAATGTAGAACTCATTTATCATTTATCATGTGCAGAGAACCTTCACAGCACGCATAACTGCGATAAACCACCTCAATTACTGGGAACGCTTGAAGTTCCTAAACCTGTACTCCCTAGAACGCAGGCGGGAGAGATACATTATTATATACATGTGGAAAATTCTCGAGGGACTAGTACCAAACTTGCACACGAGAATCACTCCCTACGAAAGCAAAAGACTCGGCAGGCGATGTAACATCCCCCAATGAAAAGCAGGGGTGCCACTAGCACCCCTGCTTTTAGTATTATCTTAGTGGGATGGATTGTGAAGGAACTGCCTAGTATGGGCCAACAGGCCTGCTGCAGTGTTCCTCCTTTGTTTTGTCCTTATGAACAGACTTAGAGTCTTGAATCTTCGCGACAACACAAGTGTCAGGGGCCCAAGATTGTTCAACTGCCTCCCAGCATACATCAGGGGGATTACCAACAAACCCCTGGCTGTCTTCAAGCAGGCACTGAACAGGCACCTAAAGTCGGTACCTGACCAGCCAGGCTGTGGTTCGTACGTTGGACTGCATGCGGCCAGCAGTAACAGCCTGGTTGATCAGGCATAGGTCCAACATGAGGCCTGGTCACAGACCGGGCCGCAGGGGCGTTGACCCCTGGAATTCTCTCCAGGTAAACTCCAGGTACTAAATTTACTTTTTCTACCCTCAATAATGGATAATAAATCTGGAAACGACCGGTCCATCAGTAAGGCTCACATTTTTCCAATTGGTTTCACCCTGGCTCTTATTTTCTCTAATATTGCTTTTATCTCATTCATTATTCCATTTAGACATACAAGGGTAGTATTATATCCAAATACATCACCAAAGTAATATTTTTTTTTTCAACAAGTCGGCCGTCTCCCACCGAGGCAGGGTGACCCAAAAAGAAAGGAAATCCCCAAAAAGAAAATACTTTCATCATCATTCAACACTTTCACCACACTCATACATAATCACTGTCTTTGCAGAGGCGCTCAGATACGACAGCTGAGAATAGTCCCTCCCAGTTGTCACTATCCTAGACCCCTCCTTTAACTCTTTGGGGGTCAACAGGCCTTCTCGGAAACTTGTTCCTGGGGTCGAAATTTTTTTGGAAAAAAAAAAAAAAAAAATTCTTATGGAATGGTAGAGAATCTTTTTCCGATCATAACGCCACCAAAATTATGAAATTTGATCGAAAACTAACGGAATTATGCTTTCGCGAAGTTAGCGGTATTGATGACATTTACGCATCGGCGATTTCGCCCACTTTGAGCCCTATTTTTGGCAAATTCCATTGTTTCAGTCTACTAAAATTATAGCTATTTCGCTAGAACTCCATTTCTTCTATCGATTGAGTACAATAAACCGCCTATTTACCAATTTCAACTACCCAAAATAGTGGTCATTTCAAACGATGCCAATTTCAAAATAGGATCCAGTATAAACAAGGAAGACATTCCTGGCACTAAAATAACATCTTCTCTGTTAATAAGTCACGTCTCCAGGCCCCTCTTACATTACTTTTGCTTTCCATTTTGAATTTTTATTCTCACAAAAAAATAGAAGATTTACTGTTATGTATACAACTGCATCATTGTAAAAATTGTATAAATAATATCAGCGCACTTGTGCAAGAATATTAGACTCGCCAGTTGATGTGTATTGGACGCATGGTGTGATTTGTTTACTCTTGAACATCGGCGAAAATCGAACATTTTTGCTACTTTGAGCTCAATTTCAAGGTACTTGTCATTGTCAAACCAATCAAAATCATCTCTATTTCTGTAATATATCTTCCATTCTATCACATGAGACCAAGAAAACGAGAATACATCAATAAATACCATACAAAAATAGACTGCAAAGTCATTGTTTTAAACGAAAAAAACGGTCAGTTTTTTTTTCTCATTATGCAGTGCGTGGTGCAGGATTTTTTTTTATACTGCGCACACTGACCACATAGACCCATTCTTTCATATGTAGGCCTACCAGCCATTTCCTGTTGAATTTGAAGCCGCTAGAATTTACGCGTACTAGTACAGCACCAACCCCTGCTCGTAAAACGTACTAGTACGGCACCGACCCCGAAAGGGTTAAAAAACATTCACACCGGCCACAATGGACACAATTAAGACTAGTAAGTAAGCAAGTTTATTCAGGTATACACAAATACAGTTACATAGATTATCATACATAGCAGCATATGTGTAGAAAACCTACTTTGAGCTCAATTTCAAGGTACTTGTCATTGTCAAACCAATCAAAATCATCTCTATTTCTGTAATATATCTTCCATTCTATCACATGAGACCAAGAAAACGAGAATACATCAATAAATACCATACAAAAATAGACTGCAAAGTCATTGTTTTAAACGAAAAAAACGGTCAGTTTTTTTTTCTCATTATGCAGTGCGTGGTGCAGGATTTTTTTTTATACTGCGCACACTGACCACATAGACCCATTCTTTCATATGTAGGCCTACCAGCCATTTCCTGTTGAATTTGAAGCCGCTAGAATTTACGCGTACTAGTACAGCACCAACCCCTGCTCGTAAAACGTACTAGTACGGCACTCGACCCCGAAAGGGTTAAAAAACATTCACACCGGCCACAATGGACACAATTAAGACTAGTAAGTAAGCAAGTTTATTCAGGTATACACAAATACAGTTACATAGATTATCATACATAGCAGCATATGTGTAGAAAACCTAGGATAACCCAAAAAAAAGTCAAAGTGACTTATTTCCATTGGGGTCCTTTACTCTCACATGCAAATTGAACTTACCTTCCAGTTCCACAGGATCTACCATGTCTGGTTCCTTCAGTGTGCTACCAGAGTACATGCACCACTCTGGAACCTGGGTCCACCCATCTGTTAATATCAAAGTGATGTCAATTTTTTTAAAATCCTGTCAATCAATCTCTTAAACTCTATACAGTATACCTTTTTCCATACAACAAGGTGGCTACATTTATCCTACATAACTTGGAAACACACACACTTTCCTTAAGTGCATGATTACCTTATGAAGCCTCTCCTCACTTAGCGACGTACTCATTTACCTACGCCTCAGACTTTCGATGGGCTCTCTGACCAGTATTCATACCTAAATAATGTATATTAGAGCTGATTTCCTCTATTCTGTTTAGTATTTCAATATACAGTACACTACTGTATAAACATTTAAAAATATACAAGAAATGTTATAAATGGTGCAAAGGTGACATTAAAACAATATCAAAGTTGGTTGACACAAACTCACTACCATTATAGTATGCTCTTAACTTAGCGATGAATTCGTTTAATGATGTGGTCTCAGGAACGGAACTCCATCGTTAAGTGAGGAGAGGCTGTATATCATATGCCCTTCTCACAGAACACTGGAGGGAGTAAAAATGGCAAAATTACCAATAAATATATGAATAAAAACAACACACAGACAAGCCATTATTGTAGAAAAAGTTTTACTTGTGATAAGCTACTGTACATAAATCAATGTAATCCAATATAACAGAGCCCACATGATTACTTTGAGCAATGCAAATTATTCATTAACTGCCTTTTTGACGTCTTCTTGATCTGATCCAGATCAACTGTTAGCTTCCAGCAAAACTTTCTTCAAAATGTGCCAACGTTTACCTCGCAGAATGCATAGATCAGCTTCATTTCAATTCCTAAGAGGCCTTTAATGGTTCCCCAAAAACAGGTACCCCCCCTCCCCCTCCACAAGGAAGCATGGACCAACATACCACAGAAAATATCCACAGTAGAGTTACCACTGCCATTGTACACCAGAAACTCAAATTACACCACAAATTAATCAAACCTTTACCAGACCAACTCATGGCAGAATTCAACTCATGGCAGAATTGAAATCATTAATATCACAACTGGTATTCTCGAGACAAAATAGGATATCAAGTTAGTTACCAAACCTACAAGTACCATGACTGCTATTTCAACAGGGGATTCATCCAAGGATTCCTCACGACTGTGATCATTGAACCGCTACATCGCCCCCAAGATACCTACAGACAAAATCATCATTACCACAAGAACTGATTAAGGAGGAGGTACTATAGTCATTTTAAACTGCTGATTATAATGCTAAAATGTAGCTCTTCTCAATGTTATTAACACATGCTCCTCCATCTTAAATTTTTTTTAACAAAATTAAACCACTCATCCCCAAATTAAAAGCCCTTTCTGTGTTGGCACTTTTGAAAAAAAATTATCTTCTAAAATTGTAGAGAATTTTTATCTAAAGAAAAGGAAACAAAAAATGCAAAATTTGTTGTAATAAGAAAATGCACAGGCTCGAAGTTGAAGGTTGGAAGCAATTTGTACAACAGTGATTTCTCCCAATTTGAGGCCTAGTCTTGGCCTATTTCAGTGCTAAATTCTCAGTTATTTCGTAAGTATAACTTCCCTACTATCTATTGATGACAAGAAACTACCCATTCATCCAAAAGAACTACTCTATTTTAGGTGCCCGGAAGTCGGTAATTTGGTCAATTTTACACAATATTCAACAAATTCAAATTTATATACTATTCCAGCCACTAAAGCAACCTTCCCTCTGTTCATTAATTAATTAATTAATTGAATCCAATGGCACAAAAAAATCAATATTTTCCATTTTCTGGCACATAAATCATAACTGAGAATGGCCGGTCATGTTTTTTTCCATCCTAGTAATTGAAGCTGACCAAGTAAAAATCCATAAAACAGTGAGAGGAGGTAAAGCAGCACCCACCCTTCCCCAGAAAAATTGCCTGAAGTCTTTTGCCAATTTGACACCTATTTCATGCCACTGCCAGTTTTAACCTCCCCAAATCTTGTCCATTTCACTAGTATGTCATCTGTTCTATCTTATGGTACCAATAAATAAGCAGTAAAACCACTCCAGAGAGCACCCCAAAGTTGCTATTTTTACCCAAATGCTAGATCAGTTAGCTGTTCTCATCATGTGCTGCATGAGAGAGGATTTTTTTATACTGCACTCACCCACTGCATATACTCATTTATGTCTAGGCTAAATCTTGCTGCTCACACTATATTTGGAGGCACATTAACTTATGCTAGATCTACAACACATATACTCATCCCATTGGTGTAGACCTATATGAATAACTGGGGGGGGGGGAGGGTGACAGCAGATGTCTGTGATTGCCTGCTGGACTAGAATGGGTCTCATTCTTAGCACTATATGTTGAACTTCAAATATCGGTACATAATATCACTCAGTTTCTCTCATTCTCAATGACTACAAGTTCCTGATTACCACAGGTGTCTGTGGATCACTGATTATTAAAGTTGAGTCAACAACAGACTTGCACTTTGTGAATTTATTATAGCCATATGTCTGGGAATTATTGCAAGTTATGTATTGTCAGTGTGAAGTACTTTAAATTAATTGTTAATGCTGTCTATTTGGTATTATGCCTCAGTGGGAAACGGCTGACGTGTTAAAAAAAAATATGGATCGCAGAACATAGTCATGCAATGATTTCTATCAGTAACTAAATCCTGCTCCTGCCTCCCCATGCTTCCAAGGATTATAACATTGGTGCTCTCCCCTCTGGTCTATTTTATGAAAGTGTTTAAATACTGACATCCACAACTCACTCCTAAACCAATGCTTTCTCTTTTTTTTCTGTCTTTCTCCTCTCTCATTTACTCATTCTCTCTCTCTCTCTCTCTCATTTATTTGTTTTACCTTGTTTACTCACCTCTCACCCTACATTAAGACTACAAATATTTTAAGGTAAATAATGAATGTACGTACTGTACAGTGGTACCCCAAGTTTCGTACTGCTCCCAACTCGAACAATTATGTAAGTGTACAGTGGTCCCTCAACTAACGAACTTAATCCACTCCAGGAGCTAGTTCTAAACAGGAAAAGTTCGTAATTTGAAACCTTATTTCCCATAAGAAATAATGTAAATACAATTAATCCGTTTCCACCCAAAAATCTTCACCAAAAATTCATTTTTTTAAAGAATAAATACTATAGTTTTACATACAGAAAACAATGAGAAATAAATATAAAACACTAATTATAATGGACAAATGAACAGTTAAATAAGTTTTACCTTTATTGAAGACTCTTGTTGGTGTATGAGTTTGTTTGGAGGCAGGACAAAATAGTCTTTCAATATGACAATAATATTAACTCTACAACTTATTTATCTAGCACAATTCATCTAATATGACATAATAAACAATATTAATAACATAGAAACATGATATAAACTCTAGAATGAATAAAACATGTCATTACGAATCTAAGGACTGGTGGAGTGTGTTGTTTTGTTGTTGGGTATAGGGGCCACTGCCCATAAGCCGTGGTGGTAGTCGGTTTCAGCAGAAAGCCACCACCACTATCATACAAAACAATGTGCATAATTTATAACTAAAAAACATTTACACTTTAATTTATAAATAAGAAATATTGACACTTTAATTTATAAATAAGTAATATTCACACTTATGTAAATAAGAGATACTTACACTTACACTTGGAGGAGATGGTGGCACAGTACTACGCTCTTGTCAGTGTCCCTATATAATCTCAAACAACATTGTAGAAGTTAAGTTTTGTGTCATCATTTTCTATCGATCAATTGTTTAACTTAAGTAAGTTTATTCAGGTATACACAAATCCAGTTATACATAGATTATCATACATAGCAGCATATGTGTAGAAAACCTAGGATAACCCAAAAAAGTCGAGACAGAGTGACTTATTTCCATTGCTACACTTTATCACTGGCTGGTGCTATAGCCTTTATTGACTTGTGAAGCTTCTTTGGACCCATGGTGACTTATTTCACAGTGACAATCACTTAACCAACAATAAACACAACAAAAGTATTGTGAATGTTTGAAAGAGTGCACTGGGTAATGTTCTCTCAAGTGTAAACAACGCATTTGCGGACAGGTCTGGTACAGTTCGCTTCACGAGTAAATGTTCGCTACGTGAGAAAAATATTTTGCAAAAAAAGCGTTCGTTACGCGATTTGTTCGCTATATGGAGCGTTCGTTAGGCGGGGGTCCACTGTATTATTGTAAGTGCTTTTGTAAGTGTATTTTTGGGGTCTGAAAAGGACTATCTAATTTACATTATTCCTTATGGGAACAAATTCGTTCGGTAACGGCACTTGAACAGCCTTCTGGAACGAATTTTGTATGAAACTCGGGGTACCACTGTATATGCATTTTATTGCTCTAGGGCGCTTTAAATGTCGTAGTATATTACCTGTGGGTGGGGTGTCTTGCCTGGCTACCATGTCTCTTACACCTGACTTCCTACAAATAAATACTATTCACCCTACATTAAGACTACAAATATTTTAAGGAAAGTAATGAGTGTACTGTAATATATGCATTTTATCACTTTGGGGCGCTTTAAATGTCATAGTATATTATGTGTGGGTGGGGTTGCCTGGCTGGCTACCATACCTTCCACACTTGACTTCTTACAAAAAAATACTACTCATCTCTCACCCTACATTAAGACTACAAATATTTTAAGGCAAGTAATGAGTGTACTGTGTGTGTATTTTACTTTTTATTGTTTTTAATGCCTAGTTCTACTGTTAACTTAAAATATGTTAGTGTAAACTTATCTGGCATTTATATGAATTTATAAGTGGAAAAAATGGCGTTCTGCTTTCCGGTGATGTTCGCTTTCCAGCGGTAGCCTGGAACCTAACCTGCCATATAAGTGGGGCCCTACTGTATTTGCTGTTTAGAGGAATATCTAAACTGTCGTATCTGCGCGCCTCTAGCAAGATAAGTGATAGTGTAAATAATGGTGAAAGTGTTTCTTTTTCAGTTCACCCTGCCATGAGTTTGTCTCTTAAACCTGTGATTTAAAGTTTCTTCTTCATGCTTTATTATGAAATCTAATTTCAAGTTCTTTAATGGTACAGCCTCTCCTCACGGGGGTGGCCCGGTGGTCTGCTGGCTTGAGCTCTCGCTTTACACACGGAGGGCCCGGGTTCGATTCCCGGCGGGTGGAAACATTTCGATGTGTTTCCTTACACCTGTTGTCATGTTCACCTAGCAGCAAATAGGTACCTGGGTTGTTAGTCTACTGGTGTGGGTCGCATCCTGGGGGACAAGATTAAGGACCCCAATGGAAATAAGACAGACAGTCCTCGATGACACACTGACTTTCTTGGGTTATCCTGGGTGGCTAACCCTCCGGGGTTAAAAATCCGAAGAAATCTTATCTTATCTTATCACTTAGCGACATACTTGTTTACTGATGACTTAGACTTACAACGAGCTCTCTGACCACCATGAATACCTAAATAATGTAGATTAGAGCTGATTTCCTCTATTCTCTATTCCACGCTGTTTCTCAGTCACGTGCTCAGCCTTACCAGCATGTTCTGCTCTTATTGTTCAGCTCAGCACGGCTATTTTAGCAAGTCAGAGGTGAGTTTGTGGTGATTTCAGCGTCCAGTGTGAGTGTTTCTCCCCGAGTTGTGATGGGTGAGGAAGGTAGGCGTGCGGCCCTGTCTTTCACCATACACGCGCGCCCTAGTGTACGCCACACACTGCACTCACTGCTCTCACTCCCTCTGTGCCGTGTTTCCTGTGAATTTCCTTGTGAATTCTTGCCAGAACTGTGCATCCGAGTGTCCGAGGCCACTCGAAGCCACGTGGGATGATCACAAAGCCATGTGGGTTAGCAAGCCAGATGTCTCAAGCCACATGCCGTGGCCTGCTGCCACATCAACCCATAACGTCACCACGATGCTGCCCGACTCCACTGACGTCACCACGATGCTGCCCGACTCCACTGACGTCACCACGATGCTGCCCGACTCCACTGACGTCACCACGATGCTGCCCGACTCCACTGCGTCACACGTGCTCCGACCCACTGACGTCCCGTGCCCGACTCCACTGACGTCACCACGATGCTGCCCGACTCCACTGACGTCACCACGATGCTGCCCGACTCCACTGACGTCACCACGATGCTGCCCGACTCCACTGACGTCACCACGATGCTCCCGACTCCACTGACGTCACCACGATGCTGCCCGACTCCACTGACGTCACCACGATGCTGCCCGACTCCACTGACGTCACCACGATGCTGCCCGACTCCACTGACGTCACCACGATGCTGCCCGACTCCACTGACGTCACCACGATGCTGCCCGACTCCACTGACGTCACCACGATGCTGCCCGACTCCACTGACGTCACCACGATGCTGCCCGACTCCACTGACGTCACCACGATGCTGCCCGACTCCACTGACGTCACCACGATGCTGCCCGACTCCACTGACGTCACCACGATGCTGCCCGACTCCACTGACGTCACCACGATGCTGCCCGACTCCACTGACGTCACCACGATGCTGCCCGACTCCACTGACATCACCACGATGCTGCCCGACTCCACTGACATCACCACGATGCTGCCCGACTCCACTGACATCACCACGATGCTGCCCGACTCCACTGACATCACCACGATGCTGCCCGACTCCACTGACGTCACCACGATGCTGCCCGACTCCACTGACGTCTGCCTGACATCACCCCGTGACATCCATCACGACGTCACTCCAGGACGTCACCTCACGACGTCACTCCAGGACATCACCCATCCGTTCCAGACACCCAAAAGTATTAAAATAAAATATTTTTTTTACAACATATAGACATTAAATTACACACAAAACAATGAGAAATAAAGAAATAATAGTACAATAACATGTCACTTACATTTATTGAAGAGTTGTTGATGTGTGGAAGACAGGAGGAGGGGAGAGAATGGAAATTTTTTCATTGTTTGGAAGGGAAATCCCCTTCTATAAAGACATCAGGTAACAAGTCCTTGCATGCCTGCTACACTCCCTGCATGCCTGCTACACTCCCTGCATGCCTGCTACACTCCCTGCATGCCTGCTACACTCCCTGCATGCCTGCTACACTCCCTGCATGCCTGCTACACTCCCTGCATGCCTGCTACACTCCCTGCATGCCTGCTACACTCCCTGCATGCCTGCTACACTCCCTGCATGCCTGCTACACTCCCTGCATGCCTGCTACACTCCCTGCATGCCTGCTACACTCCCTGCATGCCTGCTACACTCCCTGCATGCCTGCTACCTCCCTGCATGCCTGCTACACTCCCTGCATGCCTGCTACACCCTGCATGCTACACTCGCATGCCTGCTACACTCCCTGCATGCCTGCTACACTCCCTGCATGCCTGCTACACTCCCTGCATGCCTGCTACACTCCCTGCATCCCTGCTACACTCTTTACCACAGTGCTGGCACTAGGAGCTTTCTTGGCGCCCATGGTGGCTTATTTAGCAGTTCCAAGCACTAAAAACACTGGAATAATGACAAAATGTATGGTATGAATGTGTGGGTGGCAGTCACTCGCTGGTAAACAATAGTACACTGATGCTGAATGGAGTGCCCGGGCCCGCTCAGGCCATGCATACGCGTCCGGGACGAATCATGAACTCTGAGCAGATTCGTTAACACCGAGCTAAAATTTTCATGAAAAAACTTAACGAACACCGATTTTAACAACGCTAACAAACACCGGGGGTTGACTGTATTTTCTTTTGTGTTCTGTGCCCTGTTCTTGCGAGAGAGAGAGACCGAGTTTTTTTTTTTTACTGTCAGTCATGGTCAGGGTCGACCATGGGTGTGTGGCCGAGCGATGTAGACAGCCTGTACTGTCTGCATAGACAGCCTATGCTGTCTGCATAGACAGCCTATGCTGTCTGCCAGCTGAGTTCATATTTCGCGCCATGCTCGTGCTGCCACCTATGGGCATACCCACGTCAGTTTGCCCCACCATGTTTCTTTCTCACTTGGCATCCAGACATCACTCAGTCAACAGGCTTACCTCTCCGTCTCTCTCTCCCTCGGGCATGGCCCCTCGGGGCCTGGTCACAAACATTGCTTGTGTACCCCACACTTTATTCTAATAAAGTAAGAAGCCTCCGAAGCCTTATCATTCCTTCCCGCTACCAAGAAGACACAAATAAACTATTGTTATATGATATACAGTACACTACTGTATAAACACTTAAAAATATACCAGAAATGTTATAAATGGTGCAAATGTGACATTAAAACAATATCAAAGATGGTTGACACAAGCCCACTACCATTATAGTATGCTCCTCACTTAGTGACGAATTCGTTTACCAATGTGGTCTTAGGAACGGAACTCTGTTGTTAAGTGAGGAGATGCTGTACTTTATAAATGTTTGTACATTATAAGAAATATTGGATAGTTATCAGACACAAAGAAATGAGATTACAGCTTCTCCTCACTTAGCGACATACTCGTTTACCAACCGCTCGACTTATGACCAGCTCTACAACCAGTATGCAAAACTAAGTACAGTGGACCCCCGGATTTCGTAGTCGTCGGATTTCGTAAAATTCGGAATTAGTAAAAATTTTTCGTAAAAATATTGGTTCGGTAATCATAGATCCGCTCGGAATTAGTAATTCATCCCGGACGCGTACGCGTGGCCCGCATGGCCCAACACTCCATTCAGAGTCAGTGTGCCATTGTTTACCAGCGAGTGACGGTCACCCACGCATTCATACCATACATTTTGTCATTATTCCATTGTTTTTAGTGCTTGCAACTGCTAAATAAGCCACCATGGGTCCATAGAAAGCTCCTAGTGCCAGCCCTTTGGTAAAGGGCTGAGAGGGGAGAATGTGTCTTCTTAGGTGATTCAGTGATTCTACGATATGTTATGATACTAAAGCAGCAGGAGTTGATAATGGCTATAGTGCCAGCCAGCGATAAAGTGTAGCATTAACAGTGTAGAAAGTAAGTTAAGCCATTAATCGATAGAAAAATGATGACACGAAATTTAACTCTTCCATTGTTGTTTGAGGTATAGGGCAACTGACAACACTGCCATACACCACCACTATGTAAGGCTTATCTTTCAGTGGCCCTTGTATACCCAACAACAAAAAACACAAACCAGTCCTCACATTCGTAATGATATATTTTATTCATTCTAGAGTATATGTTATGTTTCTATGTTATTAATATTGTTTATTATGTCATATTAGATGAATTGTGACGGATAAATAAACTGTAGAGTTGATATTAGTGTCATAATGAAGGACTATCTTGTCCTGTCCCCAAACACACACCCCTGTAGCCAGCACAATTCCAAACATACGCCAGAAACAGAACTCTCTGGAACACTTTTTTGAGCGACAGGGGTCCAGTGACTCTCAAGTTGGTCCTAGTGCCATTAAAAAACAAAGAAGGGAAGTAACCCCAGAAAAGAACTTGTTACGTGAAGTCTTAATGGAAGGGGATTTCCCTTCCAAACACTAGCAACTCCTCCTTCCTCTTCCCTCCTTCCGTCTTCCACACATCAACAACTCTTCAATAAAGGTAAGTGTCAAATTACAGTGGACCCCCGGATTACGTCATTATTTCATTCCAGAATGCTGTTCAAGTGCCGTTACCAAACAAATTTGTTCCCATAAGAAATAATGTAAATTAGATTAGTCCTTTTAGACCCCCAAAAATACACTTACAAAAGCACTTACAAAAATACACTTACATAATTGTTCGAGTTTGGAGCAGTACGTAATCCGGAGGTCCACTGTATTATTGTTTTATACTTCATGTCTCATTGTTTTCTGTGTAATTTAATGTAAAAACAAAATTTATTTTAATACTTTTGGGTGTCTGAAACGGATTACAGTGGACCCTTGAAAATCGTGTGTAATCCGTTCCTGAGAGGCCGCCGATTTTCAAAATGGACGATTTTCAAAACCATTTTCCCCATAAGAAATAATGTAAATCAAATTAATCCGTTCCAGACATCCAAAAGTATTTAAAAAATATTTTTTTTTACATAAAATGTACATTTATCTACACAGAAAACAATGAGACATGAAGTATAAAACAGTAATAACTTGACACTTACCTTTATTGAAGAGTTGTTGATGTGTGGAAGACAGGAGGAGGGTAGAGGATTTAAGAGTTACTATTGTTTGGAATAGGAATTCCCTTCCATAGACTTCAAGTACCAAGTCCTTTTTCCGGGGTTACTTCCCTTCTTTGTCTTTTACTGCCACAGTACATTCATTACTTACTTTAAAATATTTGTTAGTCTTAATGTAGGGAGAGAGGTGTGTAGTATTTATGTGTAGGAATTCAGTGTAGGTAGCCTGTAGACGTAGGTACACGTATGTAGCCCCCACCTGGGGCTTCACTACACAGCCATATTATTACCATGTTCACTGAGTTTAATCATTTCTAACAACAACCTTTAGATGCCATCATAAACAAAGGGAGAAGTAATGAATAATTCATGCCGAGAATTGTAAACAAACGCGTATGATGGGCGGTTACTGCACCAGACGCCAGATTTACAGTTTTCTCTAACGCTGCATCAGAGAAAACGTAATGTTTACTCTCCACCCAACTCACCACTCGATAGCATATAAACATTGTATCAATGTTTATATGCTATATGATATGTAACATGTTTCTTATATAATTTTGAAGAAAATATCGTAGATGGAGTAATGAAAATGTCTATTTTAACCTAAAATAAGACATTTGTTTGAGCTTGGTGTGGGGAAGTACCCTGGCTGATTTGTGTGGGGAAGTATCCTGCCTGGTGTGGGGAAGTACCCTGGCTGATTTGTGTGGGGAAGTACATTGCCTGGTGTGGGGAAGTACCCTGCCTGGTGTGGGGAAGTACCCTGGCTGATTTGTGTAGGGAAGTACATTGCCTGGTGTGGGGAAGTACCTTGCCTGGTGTGGGAAGTACCCTGCCTGGTGTGGGGAAGTACCCTGTCTGGTGTGGGGAAGTACCCTGTCTGGTGTGTTCTTTCTTGAATTCTATCGTGTTTCTCGCATTCTTTAGCAAAGAGCTGGCACTAGGAGCTTTCTTTGGGCCCATGGTGGCTTATTTAGCAGTTGCAAGCACTAAAACGAATGGAATAATGACAAAATGTATGGTATGAATGCATGGGTGGTGGTCACTCCCTGGTAAACAATGGCACACTGACACTCAATGTGGTGTTTATGTGCCCAGGCGGCGGGGAGGCCACGCGGATGCGTTTCAGACGACCAGCGATTTTTGAGCCAATGGATGATTTTCAAGTCGATTTTTTTGCCGAAAAAAGGGGACGATTTTCAAATTCACCGATCTTCAAGGGAGACGATTTTCAAGGGTCCACTGTAATTGAATTTCCATTATTTCTTATGGGGAAAATAGATTCGGAATTACAGTGGACCCTCGGTTTTCGTTCACCTCCAAACTCGAACAATTATGTAAGTGTATTTTTGTAAGAGCGTTTGTAAGTGTATTTTTGGGGGTCTGAAACAACTAATATAATTTACATTTGTCCTTATGGGAACAAATTCGTTCGGAAAAGGCTCTCGAACAGCATTCTGTAAAGAATTTTCAACAAAAACCAAGGGTCCACTGTAGTAATATTTGGTATTAGTAGAGCCCTCTGGAATGGATTAATTACTAAAACTGGGGGTCCACTGTAATGTATATTAGAGCTGATTACCTTTATTCTGTTTATTACAGTATACAGTACATTACATTTAAAAATATACTAAAAATGTTATAAATGGTGCAAAGGTGACATTATAAAAATATCTAAAGGCGGTTGACACAAACCCACTACCTGTACAGTATGCTCCTTGCTTAACGACCAATTCACTTACCAACCTACTCTTAGGAACGGAACCCCATCGTTAAGTGAGGAGAGGCTGTATATGATAAAGGTGAAGGATGACATGTGCCACCCTGTTGTATATTTGAAATGGTATACTGGACATGTGAAAATATGGAGTACATTAATATTCTGTGCACAACACTTGAAGATCTTGAAAAATAAATGTTTTGTTTATTTATGCATGTGAATAAAACAATGGAAATACGTATTTGCTATTTGGAACATAATGAACTGAAAACTTATAATTGAGAAGGAATTCTTATGAAAGCAATCAGATTTTTTTTATAAAAACCTTTACAAATACTGTAATGTATTTGTATAATGCAAAACAATATGTAAAAATAAAAATATAATAAAACAAAACTTAACTTGGTGTAATATTTTGAGTTTGTCTTATATTTGAGTCCATATAAAAAACTCATTTTGTATCTAATGTACAGCATTTCAAAATGCCCATAGATAATTACAGCATTATACTGCATAGTTAGCATGAAATTAATTTACAGGCAAGTTGTTTATCTGGCATACTGCATTGGTATTACTTTTTAAATTTATTTTAATATTCAAGCATATTTATGCCTATTAATGGCACCAAAAATTATTCATGCCAATTTTTCCATAGAGTACACAGCAAGAAAAAAAGACACGTGCACAGTTTGAACACACCTGTACTTTTGGTGAACTGCACCGAATGATAGGCAAACTAAATGTCTGACACAAAGAGACTGGCCTCTAAATTTATCTAGCATCTAATGTCAATGAGTGCCATCAAAAATGTTACGAAGGTTAGAAAAATAAGATATACGTATATCATCATGCATCGAGTATTTAGAGGCCTGACCCTTGGCAATGAGTGCACAACCTAGAGCCAAAAATATTGGAACAATGGAAAGGGAGAAAAAAGTTATATTTTCTAGCTGATATCAAGTAATACTAATCATTGAGATGTGCACAAAGCATACATTCACATGTTTTCACTCTGGTGTCTAGCAGAGAGAAATAAAAATAATTACTATAAAAAAAAAACAGTGCCCATGGTGGTTGTTAATAAAAGCAGTTTCATGGTGTTTCTTAATCCACATTGTACTGTAATTCTAAGAAAATTTTAGGAATATTCTTACGAAACTTCCTCCTATGGCCTCTCGTGTAATGAGAGCGTGTACTTTCTGGAAAATATTCACAAGAAATTACTGTAACATGGAAAAGTGAAGGAGGAACACTTTATTAACCCATACAATACTGGGTACATTGAAACATTTTAACCTGCAGCTGGCTTGTGCTCAGTACTGTGGCTTCAAGCAATGTCATACAAAAATTAAATCAGAATTATTAAGAATAAACTAATTAAGTTTATCCTGAATTTCTCACTGAAAGTAACTCCTCCATTTTATTAAAATTCCTTCTAAAAAAATAGTAATACTGTAAACAGATAATTATTTCTTGATTAGTGTGTGGCCAGGTCTAAGCATGGCAGCCAGTTAGCTGCTGAATGTTGTGCAGCTGGAAAACTTAAAGGTGCATTTAGAGTCAAGGCAAAAATTTCCAAGAAGAAACTATGCAAGGCATGAAAACATTGATAAAATATTGCCTTTTTTTTATACAGGTTAATAAACCCACTAAAACACCTACCATATATGATTTTGTGTCATCTGTAAAACATAAGGAACTTGATAGATCAACATGAGCAATATAAGCCTAAAAAAAAAATAATGTAGACATTTGAAGCTTACTCCAAGCTATTCAGTTTGTGGCCAGTTTATTGAACACCATCATCTTACTCCTTGAAATATTCTTAAAATTTGGGGGTAAAATTTTAGAAGTATTGACCAGTACTCAGTACAAGTATTTTGGTCAAAATATGATGCTACAGTACCTGTGCCTATTGATACATAAATTATGAAATTATTCTATATGGAATCACTGATCAGTTTATTCATTAACAGCATTTTTGAAGATAAGCTGTTACAATTCTGAACTAATTAGGATATAATATGCATATTTTCTGACTCATTCTCCACAGAAAATGATCAGGAAATGCATAAATTATAAAATGGGAACAAAGTGAAGTTTGGCTGGCTTTCATATGCAGAGTTTGAGACATTACAATTTGCAGCAAATAGGGAAGTCATGATGTGTAATCTTGCTCACTGTAAAACACAAGAATCTTTTAAGGTTTTCTGTGAAGCTATGACTATCTCTATAAAATAAGTATTGCACACTGTTTTTAATACACAAAAGAAAAGTAAAAATTCCATCCATACATATTACAAGAATTTTTTTGTTATGAGCTACATAGCCTTAGAAGAGCTCTAACAAACAGCAAATACTACCTGTTCCTTTATCACTTAAGTATACTGTAGCAATAACAAAAAACTATCAGCAAAGTCTGTGATTTGTGTATATAAATACAATGCAGCTGCACTTTACATAAACTAGATTTTTACTTAGCCAGGCTGGCTGCAAGAGCCTACTATCGAACAGGATTAGCACTTCACATAAATATAATAATAACACTCTACATAACCCCTTCTCCTCTATAAAATACTAAATGTAAAAGGAGAAACTTTCATTTTTCCTTTTGAGCTACCCTGCCTCGGTGGGAGGCGGCCAACGTGTTGAAAGAAAGAAGAACACTCTACATTAACTATTCTCCCAAGAGATAATGCATTATTTCTTTTTAAATTTAATATTAAGTAACATCTCTGGTACATGAAGGTATAAATTAATACCCATCTATACAACTATGAAATTTTTTCAGATGAATACACTACTGATCTACAATATGACAAAGAAAACTTTAGACATGTTTTGGTCCATCCAGGACCATTAGTGAGTCCTTCAAGATGGATTGAAATGTCATATAAAGGTTAATACTGAAGTGTTCAGCCATGGTGTTCCGATTTCTGATTATCAACCGAATTAAAAGAACCCCTTTGAAAAGCTATCTAATTTTGTTAAGGATAACTATATTGCTAAGTATTAAATTGGCATTTCTCTAAACTGCTTTAGCCATTAAATCAGAAAAATCAGTACCCTATATTTCCAGCCATAATTTGGCCCAGATCATAAAATAAGGTATAATGACTGACACACACAAAAGTTTTTGGATAGCTCTAGTGATAGGTTGGGAGCATGCTTTCTCTCCCCAAATACAGGTGTCAAGCAGCTGCTTTCTGCTGATATCAGTGGTCAACACACACACACTGTTTTCATATACTACTGCCACACTCTGCACTCTCCTCTGCCTTTCTCTCTCTGCATCATGGTTAAAATGTGAGGAAACAAGGTAACAAAAACAAATTTTATTTTAAAAAATATACATGATTATTACAAAACTAGGAGACAATTATCATCATTATATTTAGGGAAAGTGCTAATCCCATCAAAAGTCATACAGTGCCTGAAGAACGTAAGCCACTCAGACTTGATCCAAGAAAGAAGGAAGACAAGACCAATTCCTTGGATCAAAATTCCCTCTGCAGCCTCAAGTAACATTCCTTGAGAGGACACTGATTTCACACATTGAAAAGCCCCTGGTTATGTAAAGTATTATGAGCACACTAAAACTAACACTAAAAACTGCTTGACACTATATACAGTAGTTGTACAGATGAAGTTCATTATTTGAATTCTAAGAATAACATAATTAAGTTGTCTGAAAATGAGATTATTAAATGTAATGATAATTTTAAGAAAACTATGAACAGTATTTTAAAACAGCAATGTTAAAATGAAGAGATAATAGAAGCTCGACTTAACATAGTAACTGGGTGGAGCAGGTATACCTTTGAAGAATTTCAAGAGTGATGGGTAAAGATGATACTGCTGTGTTGTGATCATAAGAATAACAGACAAGTCTGTAACCAATAGACTTTGCTGTTTCTGAATCAACTGACCCAGCGAATTTTGTCCCGTATTTCCAAATTACATTAAATCGAGATCCATTAAACCAAGGGTTAATATAGAAAATTGTATTGGCAATTTTAACTAATGGAAAGGAACAGGATGTTTTGTATGCTGAGTAAATTTAACTTTTGATTAATATTGTATGTTTTTTGGAACCTAATTGAGTGATCATTCTAACACCAGATTTTTGTTAAGTTTTGTTTAGATGATTTGTTGTTGTAAATCCTCCATACACATATATCATAACCGAGGTTAAGACAGATTAGAGAGAAGCATGGAGTAATGTTGTTTGAGGTACATAGTAACATTTTTTGGAAAACACACCTGATGTTTTTGAATTTTTTCTTAAATATGTGCTGGATGTGAGTGTTGAATTCTAGTTTGCTGTCTACGTGTATATCTAAGAATGTTTCCTCATCTTGTCTTTCAGTTTGTGTATATTACTGACCTTTACGTTCAACTGAATATTTCTAGCTTCATTCACAAACACTATATAGTATTATATAGGTCTTATTATTATGGAGTGTGAGCATGATGGTTGCCATCCATGTACGTACTGTAGATATAGTATCTAGCTTGAGTAACAGGATGCTGTAGTCTACTGTATCAAAAACTCTTCTTAGATCAATAAAGAAGCCATAATGTTATTATTTTTTAGACAACGACTCATGCACCAACACTCTTATATGGGTGTGAAGCATGGGTTTTCAATGTTGCAGCAAGGAGGCTGGAAACAATGGAGATGTCATGTTATTCACATCACATGTCATGTGGTGTGAATATTATGCAGAGAATTCGAGGTCTGGAGATTAGAAGGATGTGCAGGATTACTAAAACATTACCCAGAGAGCTGAGGAGGGGTTATTGAAGTAGTTTGGACATTGAGAGAGGCTGGAGCAAAATAGGATGACTTGGAGGGTGTATAAATCTGTATTAGAAGGAAGGCAGTGTAGTAGTCATTCTAGGAAAGGTTGGAGGGAGGGGGTAAAGGAAGTTTTTGTATGTAAGGGGCTTAGCCATCAAACAAGCAGGTATGAGTGTTTTAGGAGTGGAGGCAAGTGGTTTTTGTGATGATGTGCTGTTGAAGTGCAAGGTAACGTTTATTCTGGGAAACCGGTTACCTGGACTCGAGTCCTGGAGGTGGGAAGTACAGTGCCTGTACTTTGAAAGAGGAGGTAAAGATGTTGCAGTTTGGAAGGTCATCTGAACTGTGATGTCAGGAAGCTTCTGGCAAGACAGTGACTGAATGAATGACAGTGAAAGAGTTTCTTCTTTTTTGGGGGGTCACCCTACCTTAGTGGGAGACAGATGAAGTGTTAAAAAATGCCCTTCTGTGTAGTTGTGGTGTTATATCATTTGCAGTAACTTATCTGGGCCAAGAAATTGGCCCAGATCACATTTACTGATCATGTATATCATCTATGAGGAAAATACTCAACTAATAGCAGTGTTATATTGTTTAACTTTCTAATTTACAGTATCAGCTCAACCCTCCAAAAATGTCAGCAAACTAGCGCTATTTAAATACATACATGCACATGTTCAGCAGTACTTTTCCACATTTAAATTGCCTCTACCACTTTGAATGTGCAAGTGTACTAGTGAGTAAATCAGTTCACTACACAAATAACCCACACATAGGAGAAAGAAACTTATGATCTGTGGTAACTAGCAAAAGCATGAGTATGGAAGGGATGAACAGACTATATTTACATTCAAGTTAAAATGTGAATAAATATTATACCAGTATTTCCAGGTTCAACAATTATCAGTAAGAAGAAAAAATGGCCTAACTGTTCCTACTCTTGTATATTTATCTTTCTTCTTAACTTATATATAATATATTGACTATATCCTCAGCAGACATTTTTTTTTTGGCTGGTTATCAGCCAAAAGCTTTGGGTAGAAAATTTAAGCGTGTTCCACAAAGCCCATTGTTACATGTTGAATTTTAACAAAATAATGAACCACTTCCCACCCTGCCTCGGTGGGAGACGGCCGACTTGTTGGGGAAAAAAAAAAATGTAAAAAGTATTAGGCTTTGCTTCTAATTTTCTCAGCTCTTTCCTCTCTTCTTTCATGTATTGTCTCCAGCAGCTGGTCCATCATGCCAGTCCTTCAAATCCTTCATTTGAAGTTTTAGTAACATGAATAATTTTTATGTAATCTAACTAAATACTATTAGAAATAAAAAAATTGAGGAGCCCTTTTACCATGGAAAAGTATGGCTAAAACCTGCAGTCATAACTTTATATTACACAGATAATTTTTGATGATAATTACAACCTGAGCTATTAAATGACTATATGCATCGGTCACTAAATGACTCACCATATCAGTAATATGATACTAGGCACATCAGTGACTGAAAAATAACAACACATTAGTTACTGAGTCTCACTGATTAAGAACATTTACTGAAGAAGCATAAAAGTTTTGACTACAAGTCCGGCACTGGAAAGTAATCTGTTCATTATTAAATAAATTCAATGAATGATTAAATGCATGTACCAACAAATGGCTCCAAAAATAAAAAAGAACAACATACAGATCACTGACATCTTTCAATTTTTTTTTTCCCCAACAAGCCGGCCGTCTCCCACTGAGGCAGGGTCACCCAAAAAGAAAGAAAATCCCCAAAAAGAAAATACTTTCATCATCATTCAACACTTTCACCTCACTCATACATAATCACTGTCTTTGCAGAGGCGCTCAGATACAACAGTTTAGAAGCATATATATAGATATATACAGTGGACCCCCAAGTAACGTAAAAACTTCATTCCAGAAGCCTGCTCAAGTGCCATTACCAAACGAATTTACTCCCTTAAGGAATAATGTCACGTAGGTTAGTCTATTTCAGACCCCCAAAAACTGTATACTACATTATATATTATATTATACATGTATATTATTATATTATATATTATATTATTATTATTATTATTACTATGAGATGACTTAGCTACTTAGCCACAACTTGTCAAAAGGAAAGCAAAACAAAATGAGCTACAATTACACAAACTAATATGTATACTTATGACTGGTCACCTTAACCCTTTGACTGTCGCAACCCCAAATCCTGGTGTCGCAAAATTTTTGAAAAAAAAAAAAAAAAAATTATTTTTTCTTATAAAATGATAGAGAACCTTTTCCCGATGGTAATGACACCAAAAGTACGAAATTTGATGGAAAACTTATGTAATTACGCTCTTGCGAAGTTAGTGATCTCTGCGATATACGTATACGCATCGGCGATTTCACCGACTTTGAGCCCTATTTTCGGCCAATTCCATTATTCCAGCTTACCAAACTCATAGCTATTTCTTTAGAACTCCATTTGTTCTATCGATTGAGTACAAGAAACTGCCAAAAAACCGATTGCAACTACCCAATAAAGTGGTCAGAAATTGGAAATTTGGCCAATTTAATGCAAAATAAAAAAGAAGTCAATTTCAAAATAGGGTCCAGAATAAACAATGCAGACATTCCTGGCACTAAAATAAGATTTTCTCTGTTCATTAGTCACGTCTTTAGGCCCCTTTTATATTACTCTTGCTTTCTATCTTGATTTTTTATTCACAAAAAATAAAAGATTTACTGTTATTCAGACTACTGCATTATTGCAAAAATGGTATAAATAATATCAGTGCACTTGTGAAAGAATATTAGACTCACCAGTTGACGTGTATTGGACGCGTGGAGTGATGTGATTTGTTTACTCTTGAACATTGGCAAAAATCGAACATTTCCACTACAGTGGACCCCCGGTGTTCGTCCATTTTTCGTAACAGAATGCTGTTCAAGTGCCATTATCAACCGAATTTATTCCCTTAAGAAATAATGTAAAGTAGACTAGTCCTTTTAGACCCCCAAAACTAAACTTATAAAAGCATTTAAAAAAATACACTTACATAAAAGGGAGTGTTTTGAGCAGGACGAACACCGGGGGTCCACTGTACTTTGAACTCAATTTCAAGGTCGTTTTCATCATGAAACTAATCAAAATCATCTCTATTTCTGTAATATGTTTTCCATTCTATCATATCATATGAGACCACGAAAAAGAGAATACAACCATAAATACGTACTATACAAAAATACATCTCAAAGTCGGCGTTTTAATCCAAAAACACGGTCAGTTTTTTTTCTCCTTATGCACTGCATGCTGCAGGATTTTTTTTATACAGCACACACTGACCACACAGATCCATTCTCTCACATGTGGGCCTACCAGCTTTCTTCCACTTGATTTGAAGCCGCTAGAATTTTTTAGTATATATACGTCAGAAACAGTCAAAGGGTTAAATACATACACAAATAATTTGTTTTTTTCTGCTGAAGTGACGTAAACAGCACATAATTCATTACAACTTTCATTTTATTAAAATTAAAATATATTTTTTCCCCTATGATGTAAATGAAAGTGTCTACATAATGTAACATTTGACAGCCTAATTACCAAAAAAATGTGCTTGTTAAAAGGAGCCTTGAACCGAGTGACCAACCCTGAGTATATCATATAGTTGTACCTTCCTGCCAACTCTTGAGGGCCTATCATAGAAAATGCTTTCTTAAAGTAGAACATCAGGGCATCACTAACACATGGAAGATTCCAAAGGAAACTCTGTATTATAGTCAGGAATTCATCTGCCAATCATTAATTTATTTCACCCTAGTGTAGGCTCCAAATTAATATCTCATTTAAAGACTGATTTTGCAAAAATTCATTCTATAGCTTTAAAGAAAAAGAAATTAAGCATTTAGAAGCCAGGCAACTTTTCTGAGAGGTTAGCATTTGTCCACCAAATACACACTAACAGCATCCTTAAAACATATTAAAATAGGTAATGGTTAATACAACATTATTAGAAACTGCACTGCACTGAAAATAAAATCTCTGAATAATATATTGTCTAAATTAAATGCCTAAAATCTATTCTTCAAAAAACTGGGTCATTTGGCACTTCATATTGGACATATCACTGACTAGATTTTTTTGGGTTATAATCCTGCACCTCAGTCTATGATTAGACTTTCCTGGTGACTGCCAAATCAGTCCAGATATTGCTACATGCAGCCTTCAGGCCTACATATCCATTCCAACTTGGCTGACCTAGCACTTCCTTCACTCACTGGTCCAGTTGTCACTTGAAAACTTTTACCTTTGTTCCACAATATGCTTATAACTGCTGGTAAAAGTTTGAAGTCATATACAATGGAAGTATTCTTATGACACTTTCATTGGGTTTATCCTACATTTCCTCCTGTAGTTTACAATCCAAGATATTGGAAAACAAAATTTGGGCTCAATTTCACTCATACTGCCACTTTGGTAGCTCTTAACACTTTGTGCTCTTGGACTAGTTTTATGGAATTATATGACACTTTATTGGGAAAATAAAAAAATGGCATTGCATTTGTCAAGACATTAATTCTCAGTGAGATTGCAGTCCCAACATGGTTTCAGAATAGTATATTAACCCTTTGACTGTCGGAGACCCCTTTCTGAAACTGTCATTTCATGTCGCAAAATATTCGAAAAAAAAAAAAAAAAAATTCTTATCAAAATGTTAAGATTATTTTTCTGATTGTTTAAATCCCCCAAAAAATTTTTGCGATCAGTACTTACCGAGATATAGAGCGGTAAAGTTGGCAAAAAATGAGCCGCGTATGGCAACAGCGGCGAATGCCGCTCACCCGGTAAACTTTGGTTTACTTCCTTTCATAGGTTTCTTGTTTTTTTCACTATTTTATTTTTTTACGTAACTTATGTGGCCTGTGAGACCAAAGTAAGGTGCAATGTATATATATACACTCGTTGTATGCAACACAATAATTGCACAAATATTAGTATCATTATATTGTTTACAAAACTTGTTTACACCAACCAATAAAAAAATTGTTTATTACTATTGTTCTATAATATATATATACACATATATAATGACTGGACACTTTCCATCAACTGCAATTAGCACTTCAAAGCTCCAAGCTATGTGTGTGTGTGTGTGTGTGTGTGTGTGTGTGGACATTTTTGCTGAGTCAGGGTAAGGCAGCTGTCAAAATGACATATTATGTATACCATTACTCACCACCCCCACACTGCCTGTCACCCTGTCAACACAAAAGGGGACCCATGTCTTCTTCCCCACAACCTCCTTCTTCCTTCCTTCCTTACTTTCTTCCTTCCTTCTGATATCCTGGGCATTTCTTTCGGTCACAAACTCCTCAAAACCATGAAATTTATCTTCAGAGACACTTCCTTCTGTGTTAGAGCTATCACTGAGGATGAGAACAGTCCCAGATGTGCCAAGGAGTCAGATAATTCTTACCGCTAGGCATGCTGAACAAGGACTACTGAAATGGCGTTCCCACAATGCACCACTGGCTGCCTGATTTTTTTTATACTGCGCACACTGACCACACAGACCCATTCTCTCACATGTGGGCCTACCAGCTTTCTCCTGCTTGATTTGAGGCCGCTAGAATTTATGCGTATTAATACGTCGGAAACAGTGGCTCGTAAGACGTATATGTATATATGACCGAAACAGTCAAAGGGTTAATAAATGTATGAAAGAGGGGAAGGTACCTAGGGATTGGCAGAGAGCGTGCATAGTTCCTTTATATAAAGGGAAGGGGGACAAAAGATATTGTAAAAATTATAGGGGAATAAGTTTACTGAGTATACCAGGTAAAGTGTACGGTAGGGTTATTATTGAAAGAATTAGAGGTAAGACAGAGAGTAGGATTGCAGATGAGCAAGGAGGCTTTAGAGTGGGTACGGGATGTGTAGATCAAGTGTTTACATTGAAGCATATATACGAGCAGTATTTAGATAAAGGTAGGGAAGTTTTCATTGCATTTATGGATTTAGAAAAGGCATATGATAGAGTGGAAAGCAGAGCAATGTGGCAGATGTTGCAAGTGTAAAGAGTTTTTATGAGGATAGTGAGGCTCAGGTTAGGGTGTAGGAGAGAGGGAGATTACTTCCCAGTAAAAGTAGGTCTTAGACAGAGATGTGTAATGTCACCATGGTTGTTTAATATATTTATAGATGGGGTCGTAAAAGAAGTAAATGCTAGGTTGTTGGGGAGAGGGGTGAGATTAAATTATGGGGAATCAAGTACAAAACGAGAGTTGACACAGTTACCGTTTCCTGATGATACTGTGTTTTTGGGAGATTCTAAAGAAAAGTTGCAAAGGTTAGTGGAAGAGTTTGGGAGGGTGTGTAAAGATAGAAAGTTGAAAGTGAACATAGATAAGAGTAAGGTGATGAGGGGTATCAAGCAATTTAGATAAAGAAAAATTGGATATCACATTGGAGAGAGGTAATATGGAAGAAGTGAATGTTTTCAGATATTTGGGAGTTGACTTGTCAGCGGATGGGTTTATGAAAGATGAGGTTAACCATATAACTGATGAAGAAAAAAAAAGATAAGTGGTGCGTTGAGGTATCTGTGGAGACAAAAGACATTATCCATGGAGGCAAAGAAAGGAATGTACAAAAGTATAGTGGTACCAACACTCTTATATGGGCGTGAAGCTTGGGTTGTAAATGCTGCAGCGAGGAGGCGGCTAGAGGCAGTGGAGATGTCCTGTCTAAGGGCAATGTGTGGTGTAAATATTATGCAGAGAAATCGGAGTGTGTAAATTAGGAGGTGTGGAGTTACTAAAAGTATTAGTCAGAGAGCTGAAGAGGGGTTGTTGAAGAGGTTTGGTTATTTAGAGAGAATGGAACAAAGTAGAATGACTTGGAAAGCGTATAAATCTGTAAGGGAAGGAAGGCGGGGTAGGGGTCGTCCTTGAAAAGGTTGGAGGGAGGGGGTAAAGGAGGTTTTGTGGGCTAGGGGCTTGGACTTCCAGCAAGCATGAGTGAGCTTGTTAGATAGGATTGAATGGAGACGAATAGTTTTTGGGACCTGATGAGCTGCTGGAGCGTGAGCAGAGTAATATCTTGTGAAGGGATTCAGGAAAACTTGTTAGCCGGACCTGAGTCCTGGAAATGGGAAGTACAATGCCTGCACTTTAAAGGTGGGGTTTGAGATATTGGCAGTTTGGAGGGACTTCTAAACTGTCGTATTTGAGCACTTCTGCAAAGACAGTGATTATGTATGAGTAATGGTGAAAGTGTTGAATGATAATGAAAGTTTTTTCTTTCTTTTTGGGCTTTTCTTTCTTTCTGGGTCACCCTGCCTCGGTGGGAAACGGCCGCTGTGTTAAAAAAAAAAAAATTGGCACACGGAGGGATAAACTTCTTAATGTGCTTAATTCTAAAGATAAATTTATTATAAAACTGGTTAATGACATGGCAAAGAAAGAACATTTTAATTTTGTAGCATGCAAGTTCACTAATGTTCAGTTAAAATGAGTCCTGGAGGTGGGAGGTACAGTGCCTGCACTCTAAAGGAGGGGTTTGGGATATTTGCTGTTAAGAGATACTACCTCTAAACTATCGTATCTGTGCGCCTCTGGCTAGACAGTGATGGTGTGAATGATAGTTAAAGTGTTTCTTTTTCGGGTCACTCTGCCTTGGTGGGAGACAACTAGCATGTTGAAAAAAAAAAAAAGCACTGTATATCAAAATGACTGAGTAAAATACTTTTATCTTACTACTACAACCAAAGCAGTATTTTTCGTTAATACACAAGTCATTATACTCTCTGCCCAATGCACTGTGTCCATAGTTTGCAGATATGAATTTATGTTATACTCACAGAATGGACAGGACAAACACATGTTGAGACAGGCCTAAAACTGGCAGGCCAGTGCATTAACCCCATAGCATGCCACTTGAATAGGATTTATTAGGATTCACTAGGTGTATCTCTATACAAACTAGGAAAGTTAGAGTGGGCCACACTGTGGGGTCCATGGTAACCTTCTCAGTGTGTGTATAGAGATAGACTTGGGCAAATTCTATCAGACTGACATTGTACAGTAGTTAGCACACTGGTCAGTCAATTTTGGGACTTGCTCAACATGGGTTCAAATCTCATCCATTCTGTGAGTTATGTAAAGTCATGTTATTACATTTTTGCAAGTCATTTATACATTTTCAAGTACATCCATCCAATTTAAATACATAATTGATTGAGGTTTGAATGCCATATAGCTGCCACATGGTCATACAACTTGTCATCCTGCAGCTTTGAAAATGTTAAGGTATATCTTTCATAACTCCATTTTCCACTTCATAATTTATGTACAGTTTGAATGCCTTTTCACATCTCCATAACACCACAGACATTAGTAATAATCATTCTGAAGACAATGCAAAATAAACGCAATGAAAAACAAGGGTGCAATAAGTACAATTAGAGAATGCACTGTAAACATCTGAGGTCCAAGATTTTCAACTCTATCAGCAGATATAATAAATATTGGCAATATAAAGATGGAAGTCTTCAACAGGAAACTAGATAAGTCAGTATAAGAGGTGCCTGATCAGCTGAGTGTAATGGTTATGAGGGCTTGTTAGCTTCAAGGAAGAGACAACCTGAATGATCATACAGTCACCAGGTAAGTCTGGCCAAAGGCTGGGCAGCTACAATAAAAAAAAATCCAAAAACTGGCATGGGTAAGAAAGTGGCAACCATCAACCTTCTGCCCCATTGTTTACACTAGTGATAACACGATAACATAGTACAGCCTCTCCTCACTTAGCGACGTACTCATTTACCGATGCTTCGGACTTACGACGGACTCTCTGACCAGTATTTATACCTAAATAATGAATACTAGAGTTGATTTCTTCTATTCTGTTTATTTCAATATACAGTACACTACGGTATAAACATTTAAAAATATACCAGAAATGTTATAAATGGTGCAAAGGTGACATTAAAACAATATCAAAGATGGTTGACACAAACCCACTACCAATATAGTATGCTCCTCAATTAGCAACGAATTCGTTTAACGATGTGGTCTTAGGAACGGAACTCCATCGTTAAGCGAGGAGAGGCTGTATATGAGGTGGGTTTCAATAAAAGCATTAAAAGAAATTACCCAATTTGAATGCGCCACCAATAACACTAGTACATTACAGTAGCAGACTGATGTTTTTATGCAAGCCTCTAATCTGATTACTGTATTACCAATATATGTGGGCTTGTAATTTCTTTAGCTTCGCTTAACACTTAATTACTATTGGCTTGTCAGCTTATAATGGAAGATCTCACTCTCTTGGGTTGGACACAAAATTCTGACTGAGCTACAAAAAATTATGATTCAAAATATCAAAATTAAATGCATAATATTAAAAAAAAAAAAAGGTAAATTGCTTACTTTCACGTCAAGAAGACATTTGGTCTTCAGAAACATAAAATCCTTACACTTTAATTATTGCAATTATCAGATTGTGATAGTATCACTCTGACTTTCACACCACATTAATTGTATAATTACATTAAGTATACTGTAAAACAAAATCAGTGTGTGAAAGAGCAAGTGTATAAAAAACTAAAGCACAAATCAAACTACACAGACTATTACATATCACAAGATAAAAATGTGTGTAAAAAATGTTTCATTAAAATTACATTAATGGAAAAAATTTCCAGCATTTCTAATGAAAATTCCTGCCTATAAAAAACTTGTGGCTATCCAAGAGCCCAGAAAATATCAACATGTAGTTTAAAAGACACAAAGTTAGTTAATAAAAAATGAGGCCAACCTTGGGACAAGTTAAAAAAAAAAAAAGCTAATCAACTATAAACATACAAAAATGTAATTCTACAATCATGACCAACATGGTGTATTCCTTCAAAGAAAGACTATCGATGAACCATATAACCAGATCTGATTAATGATACAAGTACCTGCATCTCCAAACTACTTTTACCTTTAACAGATTTCTGCAGTATTCTGTAGATCTTGGCTCGCAGATTCTGGAAGACTATAGCACCAGATGGCAGATTTGAAGTATAGTCTTCAAGAGTAGTTGATGATTCATATGGTTCCCCCCTTAGTATTGTGTACAAATGGCGGCCCAGTTGACTATCTACGTGGCGTAAACGAACTCTTTCCATGATATCCAAACCCTAAAAGACCATTGTCATAGATATATAGACAGAAAGGAAAAAAACATGATCAAAATTAAGCTCAACATTTATACACAAATAATATACAATATCAAAATTGTTTTACAGTGCCTATACTATACAGTATACACATACAGTAGTTAAGTAAATTTATTCATAAAGAAAAAGCAGTATACAGTAAACCCTCTATTAATGCACAGATTATGGTCCTGAAAATCGGTACCTGAAAATGAAAATGACAATACAAATCTTTCTTTTATTTTCTTATAAATGTACAGTGGTCCCCCGAGTAACGAACACCCCGGAAATTGTACAATTATGTAAGTATAATATTGTAAGTGCTTGTGGAAGTGTATTTTTGGGGGCCTGAAATAGACTAACCTACGTGACATTATTCCTTAAGGGAGTAAATTCGTTCGGTAATGGCACTTGAGCAGGCTTCTGGGATGAAGTTTTTTCGTTACTTGGGGGACCACTGTATATACAAAGAAGTTACAAGGGTTGAGTTTACAGTTCATTTGGTTACAGTTATGATACATTTATAATATAAATGCTAACTTATAATGGCATTAAATGAACTGAAGATCATATGGGAAAAAAAATTTCCCATATGGGAAAAAGGTGACTGGTACACCAAGGAAGCATGAGGGGAATGTATGAGAATAGTATAGTGGTACCAATGCTCTTATATGGGTGTGAAGCCTGGGTCATGAATGTTGCAACAAAGAGAAGGCAGGAGGCAGTGGAGATGTCGTTTCTGAGGACAATGTGTGGTGTGAATATTATGCAGAGGATCCATAGCTTGGAGATTAGAAGGAGGTGTGGGGTTACTAAAAGTATTATCCAGAGGGCTGAAGTGGGGTTTTTGAGGTGGTTTGGAAATTTAGAGAGGCTGAAATAAAATAGAATGACTTGGAGAGCATATAAATCTGTAGTGGAAGAAAGGCAGGGTAGGGGTCATCCTAGGAAAGGTTGGAGAGAGGGGGATAAAGGAGGTTTTTGTGAGTGAGGGGCTTCCAGCAAGTGTGCATGAGTGTTAGATAGGAGCAAGTGGAGGCAGAGGGGTTTTATGACTTTATGTGCAGTTGGAGTGTGAGCAAAGTAACATTTATGAATTGATTCAGGACTTGAGTCCTGCAGGTGGGAAATACAGTGCCTGCACTCTGAAGGAGGGGTGGTGATATGTTGCAGTTTTTGAACTGTAGTGTAGGTGTGCCTCTGGCAAGACAGTGATGGAGTGAATGATGATGAAAGTGTTTCTTCTTTTTTGGGTCACCCTGCCTCAGTGGGAAACAGGTGATGTGTTAATAAAAAATAAAAAAATGTGTCTATACTGTATAACTTCTATTTCATATTTGGATTGACTTTGTGTTTCACAGACCATAATTCATTAAATGTTACTAACTTGGTAAATATTAATATATTCATAAGGTTAGAATGATCACAATAAACAGTGATTAAGACATGGGCAAGAAGAAAACTTTTTGATATCTGAATTCTGGAAATAAGAAACCATGCATATTTGTGGGCTCAGTGGTACTCTCATATTTCTTTGAAGTTTAAAAAGAGGAGATTTTCCTGTTTCCTGGAACATTCTCAGCAACATTTTTGTTTGCTTTCTCACAGCTATCAAATCATTAAACACTAAATTTACACAGTTGTAAAGGCTCTATTTCCATATCACACACAGCTTTATTGTACAACATGCGTCTTATTATCTGAGTACTAAGTAAGGCACTTTTTTTTCCCTCCTCATTTTACAAATTTAGTAAATTTACTGTCTTATTTAGCTGTAATGACCTCTTCATTGTCTCCTAATTGCTATGCTCTGAATTCTCTGCCTAATAATTACCCCACACATTGCTCTCACACATAACATCTTTACTGTCCTCAGCCTCATTCTTGCTGCAGTGGTTAAAACCCATATCTCGCATCCATCCAAAGGCATTAGCACCACTATACCCTGGTGCATTTTCCCTTTTGCCTCCAAAGATAAACTTTCTTTCCAGATACTTCAACATGCCACCCACCTTTTTCTCCTCATCTGTTCTATAGTTCACCTCATCATCCATACACCTATCTGCCAACATATTCGCTTCCAAATACAGTGGAGCCCCGAGTTTCGGCCATAATTCATTCCAGAAGGCTGTTCAGTGCCATTACCGAACGAATTTGTTCCCATAAGGAATAATGTAAAGTAGGTTAGTCCGTTTCAGACCCCCAAAAATACACTTACAAAAGCACTTACAATATTACACTTACATAATTGTTCGAGTTTTGAGGTGGTCGAAACTCGGGGGTCCACTATACCTGAATATTCACATTCACATCCTTCATACTCCCTCCAATCTGGCATTATATCTTTCATTGCCTACTTTTTTGTTAATCTCATTATTGTGTTCTTTTCTATATTCACTTTAAATTTCTTTCTTTTACATACCTTCCCAATTTTCTTCACCAACCTTTGAAACTTTTCTTCATAATCTCCCAACAGAACTGTCATTAGCAAAGTGCAACTATGACAACTCCCACCTTATCTTCAGATTCGTTATGTTTTACTCCTACACCTCTCCCAAACACTATAGCACACTTATTTTACAACCTCATACATAAATATATTAAACAACAATAGTGAAATCACACATCCCTGTGTAAGGTCTGACTACTGTATAGAAACTAACTATTGCATAAAAACATTTTACTACTTTTAATAACCTACTAGTTATTCTACACAGGACAGCCATGTGTAGTAGTAGTATTTAGTAAATATTTGTTATGTGATGAAGTGTGGAAGTCCACACTTCATTGCATAATAACTAGTTATGGGTGAGAAGGGTTGGATTTCAGAGGGACCTGCCTTCTTACTTCTGTGAATCCAATTCCCTGCAACGTCTGAGATCTCCCATCTCACCTTCGACAGTATTTAAGACTACATTCTCATGCTTCACCTTCATATCGTTCCAGACCATGGAGCTGAACTCTTTTTCTAGGCTGAGGGACTGACCACCTCAAATACTTTTCCACCAAGATTGATGGACTGATTACATCATCTTTATTTCACCACTACATCGCTCAGTATATGACTGAAGAAGCCTACTGTATAGGTGAAACGTTTCAACAATAATGATACCCAACTGTTGCACGTGTGTCTTCTTAATCTTCAGTTAAACAAATCTCGAATTGTAAATCATAATGCAAATAAAATTGGTGAATGAGAAAAACTACCTTTGTATAGAAAACAATTACCCAATTCGAGATCGAAATTTCTTACAATTTTCTGATTTGTAGTGTGAATTTACTTTGTTACACAGTTTTTGGTTTCTCCTTAAACCATTCCAGATTCTTGGCCCCTTAAAATATCTGCATGATGATTGGTTTAGATGTGTAGGTGAGGTAGGTTCATAACACTGGAATTTTAAGAATACACCCACAGTTTTTTATACTTTTGTTGCAGTGTGTTGGATATGTGTACTGAATTTTAGCTTGCACTCCTAGGACTTAGTTTGCAATCCTAGAACTTTACCTTCATTTTCTCTAACAATTTATTTGTAAGTCTTTTCCAGATTAGGTGTAAATTTGTTGGCTATCATCCATGTGTGGATATTTTTTAAGATAATCATATATAGTATTATCTGTTGCAATAGGATCAAGACTTGAAATGACAAAGGTTTTGTTGTCAGAAGAGAATACTGGTTTTATGCCTAGGGCCTCTGGGAGGTGTTGGCGAGGCAGATGGAGGTGATGGCACAATTGTGACAAGTGGAATTGGTGTAGTAGAGTTTCAATGTTTTGGTGTCAGTCTGAGTTGTTGGTTGGCATTTGGCAGGTTATTGTGACACAGAGAAGGAACAGGAGAAGGCCAAGAATGCTGCCTTAGGGGACACCAATATTTATTGCTACAGTAGATGTGGTAACATCTGCTGTGATCAATAGTGTCCAAGGCCTTCTGTAGGTCAATAAATATGACAATTGGGTATTCATTTTTACCAAGTGCTGTATATATTATGTCTAGTACAGTGGTACCTTGACTTACGAGTTTTCCGAGTTACGAGCCATCGCTCGGTCAATTTTTTGCTTTGAGTTGCAAGCCAAAATCCGAGTTACGAGCGAGCTTCAGATACCCCGCCACTAGTTGGCACAGCGAACGCCACAACATCCACCCAGCATCCCGCAGGTGAACATTTTCACCTGCCTTGGTCATTTACTATTCTTTCTTTCAACACGTCGGCCGTTTCCCACTGAAGCGGGGTGGCCGAAAAGGAAAAACGAAAGTTTCTCCTTTTACATTTAGTAATATATTCAGGAGAAGGGGTTACTAGCCCCTTGCTCCCGGCATTTTAGTCGCCTCTTATGACACGCATGGTTTACGGAGGAAGAATTCTGTTCCACTTCCCCATGTTTTATTATGTTTTTATATAATACAGTGGTACCTTGACTTATGAGTGCCCCAACTTATGAGTTTTCCAAGTTATGAGACGTCACTCGGTCGATTTTTTGCTTTGAGTTGCGAGCCAAAATCCGAGTTACGAGTGAGCTTCAGATACGGCGTATCTGAAGTCAAATCCAACTCTGTACCCAGAGGAATGTCAGGTACTTCTTCCCATCCCACATGCTCTTCCAAGACATAACTGGAAGGATAATACACCCACACTAATCCCAGATTGTAGTGAGGCACCTTGTCCCTTGTTTGGTTCTCGTATAAATCCGGGGAAGAGGTAACCTCCATTTCAACACTCAGAGTTTTTCCAGAAACATTAAGGTGGGTGGAGTACTGATAGTGGTGGGTGGAGTAGTGATGGTGGTCAGTGGAGTAGTCATGGTGGTGGGTGGAGTAGTCATGGTGGTGGGTGAAGTAGTGATAGTGGTGGGTGGAGTAGTGATGGTGGTGGGTGGAGTACTGATAGTGGTGGGTGGAGTAGTGAGGGTGGTGGGTGGAGTAGATATGGTGGTCGGTGGAGTAGTCATGGTGGTGGGTGAAGCAGTGATAGTGGTGGGTGGAGTAGTCATGGTGGTGGGTGGAGTAGTCATGGTGGTGGGTGGAGTACTGATAGTGGTGGGTGGAGTAGTGAGGGTGGTGGGTGGAGTAGATATGGTGGTGGGTGGAGTAGTGAGGGTGGTGGGTGTAGTAGATGGTGGTGGGTGGAGTAGTGAAGGTGGTGGGTGGAATAGAGATGGTGGCTGGTGGAGTAGTGAGGGTGGTGGATGGAGTAGTGAAAATGGTGGGTGGAGTAGATATGGTGGTGGGTGGAGTAGTGAGGTTGGTGGTTGTAGTAGAGATGGTGGTGGGTGGAGTAGTGAAGGTGGTGGGTGGAGTATACAATATTTCTTATTTATAAATACATTTTTCCTAGGTAGTAGGTTGGTAGACAGCAACCGCCCAGGGAGGTACTACCGTCCTGTCAAGCGAGTGTAAAACGAAAGCCTGTAATTGTTTTACATGATGGTAGGATTGCTGGTGTCTTTTTTCTGTCTCATAAACATGCAAGATTTCAGGTATGTCTTGTTACTTCTACTTACACTTAGGTCACACTACACATTCATGTACAAGCATATATATACACACCCCTCTGGGTTTTCTTCTATTTTCTTACTAGTTCTTGTTCTTATTTCCTCTTATCTCCATTGGGAAGTGGAACAGAATTCTTCCTCCGTAAGCCATGCGTGTCGTAAGAGTCGACTAAAATGCCGGGAGCAAGGGGCTAGTAACCCCTTCATTTTTCTTATTTAACCCTTAAACGGTCCAAACGTATATAGTATACATTCGCTCGCCCAGTGCCCCGAATATGTATTTTGATTTTTTTTTTATAGGGTCAGTACTTACTGAGATATGAGGCGGAGAAGTTGGCACTGGATTCTCACCTTACAGCAACAGGAATCCTGCCGCTTGCAGAATTGTTGCCGATATACCTTTTTCTCTTTTTTATATTATTTTATATAATTTTTTGGTTCTGATAATTACAATTTATAGTAGTTCTTGTGATTTCATAGCCAATCTTTGTTATGACACTAATATTAGGTACTGAAATTGTACAATAATAATAATGATAGTGCATAATAATAATAATGATAGTGCATAATAATAATAATAATAATAAATAATAATAATAATAATAATATAATAATGATAATAATAAATAATAATAATAATAATAATAAATAATAATAATAATAATAATAATAAATAATAATAATAAGTTCCCTTGAAGCATTATGTAAGATGTGTGTCACTGCCTTATCTTATCTCCACTAATGACTGTGCTGACATTTGATGAGGGGTGAGCGTAGTCTTATCTTTTCTTATCAGTCCAGTAATGAGAGTGGTGACATTTGATGAGCTTACACTGGTTTGCTTTATTTGTTACACAAACCTACCTGTCTGTCTGTCTGTATCTGTGTGTTTGTCTTTCTGTCTGCCTATGTGTCTCCTTTCTGTCTGCTTGTCTCAGAGAGTGTCTCATGAACCAACTGGTATTAGACACGATCACAAGCACAGTATAGCACTTTGTCTGGATTTTTGGAGTTATCCTAGGTAATTTACACTATGTATAATTGAATTTACGTATGTGTTCCTGTGAGATAGAGACAAAGAGACAGATAGATACAGACAGACAGACAGAGATAGAGACAGCCAATCAGGTACCCAGCTGGTCAGCCAGCCTGCCGACATCACTTTCCACTTAAAAGGGGAGAGTTAATATGACATAACATCAGTGAATCCTTGGTGTTTGCCACACTGTTTGCTCTAGCTGGCGCTCAATTTAACTGGTGCTCCCACAAGGTACTAAGTGGTCCCAGATTTTTTTAATACAGCACACACCGAGTGTTAAGACCCATTCTATGCTGACCAGGCATCTCAGGCCAATCATGCCAAATTTGGAGACAGGAAAAATAAAACGTAAATATATGTTTGGGGCAGTAGCAGTACTAATGTATATATACGTTTGGATCGTTTAAGGGTTAAAACTTGTAACAAAAAAATTGGGGTGGTTTTGGGGGGCTGGAACAGATTAATGGCATTTCAATTAATTTCAATGAGGAAAATTGATCTGATATATGAGCAAATTGAGTTACAAGCTTGGTCATGGAACGAATTAAACTCGTAAGTCAAGGTACCGCTGTACAATGGATCCCCGAGTTTCGGTCATAATTCATTCCAGAAGGCTGTTCAAGTGCCATTACCAAACGAATTTGTTCCCATAAGGAATAATGTAAAGTAGGTTAGTCCGTTTCAGACCCCCAAAAATACACTTACAAAAGCACTTACAATAATACACTTACATAACTGTTCGAGTTTTGAGGTGATCGAAACTCGGGGGTCCACTGTATTTCTTATTTATAAATACATTTTTCTTATTTAAAAACCTGTAACAAAAAAATTAGGGTGGTTTTTTGGGGGCTGGAATGGATTAATGGCATTTCAATTAATTTCAATAAGGAAAATTGATTTGTTATATGAATGGAGACAAATGGTTTTTGGGACCTGACGAGCTGTTGGAGTGTGAGCAGGGTAATATTTTGTGAAGGGATTCAGGGAAACCAGTTAATTGATTTAGTTGGACTTGAGTCCTGGAAATGGGAAGTACAATGCCTGCACTTTAAAGGAGGGGATTGAGATATTGGCGGTTTGAAGGGATTTTCTGAACTGTCGAATATTAGCGCCTCTGCAAAGACAGTGATTATGTGTGAGTGAGGTGAAAGTGTTGAATGATGATTAAAGTATTTTCTTTCTTTTGGGGATTTTCTTTCTTTTTCTGTCACCTTGCCTCGGTGGGAGACGGCCGACATGTTAAAAAAAAATATGAGCAAATTGAGTCACGAGCTTGGTCACGGAACAAATTAAACTCGTAAGTCAAGGTACCACTGTATTTTAATTATTGCACTGTTTACACTCTTTTGGGGTCTGAATACATACCAACAAGGCGAGAGAATTTTATGTTTGGCTATATATGAAAATATTAGTTCAAATACTTTTGACAATACTGATAGATCTGAAATTGGTCTATAGTTGTCAGAGAAATTTCCACCTTTACAGCTTGGAGTTACTCTAGCTGTTTAAAGAATGTCTGGAAAAGTTTCTAAATCAAGTGATTTATTGAAAAGATGTGTACTAATTGCTGGTAACAATACTTGTGATGCTTTTTTATATAGAACTGTTGGTTATAATATATATCTTACAAAAAGAAAAAAACAGTAAGTAACCCAACTCTGTACCCAGTATTGTACTCTGGTACAGATATATAAACTATTCAGTACCACCACATTCAAGAGTAAACAATCCAAACAATTTGAAAGGGCCTAACCTTCTCGAGTCTTCCACATTCATTCTCATATAACCAAGCTATTAAAAATGTACTCCAAGCATTAAATTATTAAATAAAAAATCCCCTTCAAGAGGGGTGTCCTGATGCAAGTGAAGGACTCTCGATCAAAGGCCACACCTGATTACCTCCTATTCCACAGGCACACATGACCCCTATAAGTTTAACAATTACCCATAAATATAATAATAATAGATAATCACTAGACATGAGCTATGCATGAGAGGAAAAAGTACTGGAGTAGAGTCCTACAGATAAATTAACGAGTAAAATGAACAGATATGAAGCTCTGAAATATTATGGAATTTTACATAAAATAATGATAAACACAATATAAGTAGTTACAGTAAATAAACAACAGCCAATTAATTACCGATGTGTCTTCAATTTTCTGGGTGAACTCGTCAGGGCCATCAATATCCAACTGATACATCTTGATGCCCTCAACCAGGAGATGTGCACGACCTTCATCTCTGAATACTACCCTGTGCCAGTAATATTATCAGATAAGATCAGGAAATTTTTAAACACAAAGCATAAAATACAGTAAACCCTCTTCATTTTTAAATCTACGTCAATTGCATATTTGCAATTTATGTGCAAGGTGTATAGGCTCTTTTTAAGCTTGTGCAGCATTGTTATTAATCCAAACACTGGGCATAAATAATAGGGTAATACAGTATATACTGTACATACACTGGCATAAATAAATAACTTTCATATTACATTCATAACCCTATGGGGCAAGATAGGTTGATTAAGGTAAATCTGGAGTGGATGGATGGGTGGTAATAGTGACATCCAAGGACAGGGTTGGGAGGGTGAAGTTCTTAAGAGGTAAAGAAACCATGGTATGGGTGGGGTTAGAACTCATGGCAAATGAGTCATTTTACAACTCACTTGCCATGAGTCTTACTTAGTGCCTCCCAGGAACTTAAACCAATTCTCTTGGCAGACGATACAACTTTTGTCATCACAATTTGAGACCCGACTGTCCTCAACAATAGTGTTAATGGTGAGGTTGTACAGATATCATCTTATATGACAACCAATAATATTCAAATGAACATAAAGGTATATACAGTAATACATACACAATAAAAGACAAAATAAGGGGAAATTCTTAGTCAGAGTAAAACTTTGATTTAAGGAATCTCTGTTTAATGAATTTCAGACACAAGAGACAATTATCCATTTATGTTAGTTTGTGGAGTGGCTGGTAGGTGGTAACTTGGTTTGTAACTGCCTGCAAATTCAGAAATAGAGAGCCATCATTCGTTCTTTTGTTTTAACAGTACAGTGGAACCCCGGTTAACGAACACCCCGGAAATCGTGCAATTATGTAAGTATAATATTATAAGTGCTTGTGCTTGTGGAAGTGTATTTTTGGGGGTCTGAAATAGACTAACCTAAATGACATTTTTTCTTAAGGAAGTAAATTCGTTCGGTAATGGCACTTGAGCAGGCTTCTGCAATGAATTTTTTCGTTAACTGGGGTTCCACTGTATTTCCTTTTTGTTTTTTGTTTTTAAACACACTGGCCATCTCCCACTGAGGTAGGGTTACCCAAAAAAGAAACACTTTCACAGTCATTCATTCCATCACTGTCTTGCCAAAGGTGCACAGACACTACAGTTCAGCTGCCCCTCCAAACTTCAAATATCTCTATTAAAATATAAATTACATTTCACCACTATATGATCATGGCCAAACAGTCTCATCTATCCACCACAAAGGTAAATAAAATTACTGTACAATAAATGCCCACTTACATTTATTGAAAAGTTTGTTGATGTTGGATGTACAAGTAGAGAAGGTGGAGTAGCATCCTAGTTTTTGAAGGGATCCACATTCTATTAATCAGCATCATTCTTTCTAAGGGTTTTAAAATTCTGCCTCTCTTTTTCGAGTCTTTTAATGTATTAACTCCCTTATTCATTGCACTACACTCCCTCATGCCTATACACTCTGCATGGTATCAAAACACTCCCTAACCCATTTAACTCCCTTTGAATGCCATTAGCCACACACTCCTGCATTTGTTTCATTTACTGCATACCTGCTACACTCACCATGATCCTGCATACACTATACATCATCCTTACTACAGCCTCCCAACTCGCAATTATGTAACTTTCCTGCATGTTTTGTACATCTTTGGGGTCTAAAATGATTAACCTCCATTTTCATTTTCTATGACTCCTGCATCCTCTGACATGCCCTGCATCCTGTAGAGGTCCACTGCATCCTGCCACAATTTTCCCTGCATGGTTTGCATACACTCCCTTTTTTGGCATCCTTGCTATACTCCATGCATGAATGTTCAGTCCACCTAATTTATTCTTTGACCCTAGGTCTTGGGAATGGATAAGAGATGCATTGTAATCTGCACCTGGGGTTAATAAATTCCATAACGTTGCGCACAAGAAGAGCTCACTGGCCAAATACCTCAATGAAAGCAAGTATACTAAGGAAACTCAATAAGTGAAGGCCCAAGACTTTCAATACCTTCCTTTAACATAAGGTTACCAACAAACCCCTAGTGTCTTCAAGAGAGGAACTGGACAAGTTCCTCAAGTTAGTTGCTGACAAACCAGGCTGTGTGTATAGTTGGACCATGCAGCCAAGAGCTAGTTGACCATCATGCCGAAGGCTGGTCTAGACCAACCATGGGACAGTGACCTCAGAACACTTCAGTAAATAAAAGGCTCAAAAATGTGGAACTTTACAGATGATTCTAGAAGATCCCTATCTGCCAACTGCTTCAAAAAGATTGTTTGCAGAGACCTCCTGAATTTCATGTAAATTTATGAAGATCAAATATAAATGTCAAGTATATCTAGTGAAATCTGCTTATCCAGATTTTAATCAGCATTCATACTGTTGCTACTGTATTTCTACCCCAATAATTATTATAACTAAAACTGTGAAAACAGTTTGTTTTATTACCTCTACATAATTACATTGTTGTTTTAATATACAGATTAGTTACTTAAAATAATCATTACATTTAATAATCTTTTCTTCAGAAAACTTAATTATATTAAATTTAGCATTCAAATAATCTAACTAACTATGCAACTATAAAATGTCAAAATTGTTTTAAATTCTAGTTTCACTCTTTCCAAAATGCTGTGCACAACCAAATGCTTTTCAAAATGTGTGAAATATATGTCACCTAATACATATTGTAAAATTTATGTACATTTTAAAAATAAAATTAGCTTCTTTAGTAATTTCCCTCCTTCAACTTCTTATTGATATTTGTAGCTACAGCTCAAAAAGTGGAAAATACAGTAAGTTTTATTGAGGGCAGTGAACATCAAAAAATAGGCAGCGAGTTTGGGAGGCAGAAAGTGATGTTGGCACAGCAGAGGTGCTATAGGCAGACATATTTCCTGCGCCACTCCACTAAACACTATGTTATCGCGCACTCATAAAAAAACATAGTTTTAAAGACAATTCAAATGTGTGAAGTAAAGGAGGAAGGGACAAAGTGTGAGGGAAAAGTTCAATAGATAGGAGTAATAAAAGCGTGAATGTATGGTGATAGTTTGTTTGGCAGTCTGCTTGTTAAGGTAGGGTGAGTGTCTAGCTCCTTCTATCCCCCTCCCTTCCTCCACTGATGAGAGGTGATGTGCGAGGATCTGACCAAGGGGATAATCACTTGATTAGCAGCTCCCAACACATCTGTAAGTATTCACCACTGCTCCTGTCTTAGTTTGAATTGTTTTGTCTAAGAGCTTCACTCTTATGTTCAGTTTTGAGACTTAGTTATTCCTGTCTTGACTTAAATTTTCAAGTACAGTAAATCATTTGTTTAATCCTCACCATTTCTTTTAACCCTTTCGGGGTCGGTGCCATACTAGTACGTTTTACGAGCAGGGGTCGGTGCCGTACTAGTACGCGTAAATTCTAGCGGCCTCAAATTAAGCGGGAAACGGCTGGCAGGCTACATATGAAAAAATGGGTCTGTGTGGTCAGTGTGCGCAGTATAAAAAAATCCTGCAGCGCACACTGCATAATGAGAAAAAAAAACTCTGACCGTTTTTTTTTTTTAAAACAGCGACTTTGCAGTCTATTTTCGTATGGTATTTATTGATGTATTTTCGTTTTCTTGGTCTCATGTGATAGAATGGAAGATATATTACAGAAAATGTTCGATTTTTGCCGATGTTCAAGAGTAAACAAATCACACCATGCATCCAATACACATCAACTGGCGAGTCTAATATTCTTGCACAAGTGCGCTGATATTATTTATACCATTTTTACAATGATGCAGTTGTATACATAACAGTAAATCTTTTATTTTTTGTGAGAATAAAAATTCAAAATGGAAAGCAAAAGTAATGTAAGAGGGGCCTGGAGATGTGACTAATGAACAGAGAAGATGTTATTTTAGTGCCAAAAATGTCTGCCTTGTTTATTCTGGACCCTATTTTGAAATTGGCATCATTTGAATTTTGTGTGAAATTGGCCATATTGTCATTTTCTGACCACTATTTTGGGTAGTTGAAATTGGTAAATAGGCGGTTTCTTGTACTCAATTGATCGGAAAAAGATTCTCTATCATTTCATAAGAAAAAATTAATTTTTTTTTTTCCAAAAATTTTCGACCCTGAGAACGTGTTTCCGAGAAGGCCTGTCAACCCTCAAAGGGTTAAAGGCCATATGCCTACCATGAGAGTGATTGATCGAGTGGTGGGTAACTATGTTTTTTCTTTTCATTCTAGCCTTAAGTGCCGGCTATGGTCATTTGCCACAAGCTGAGGGTGTATGAAGGACAACCTAACTTGGGTTACGAGACATCACTTCAACCTTTATACAGTGGACCCTCGGTTTTCGCCGAAAATTCTTTCCAGAATGCTGCTCAAGTGCCATTACCGAACGAATTTACTTCCTTAAGAAATAATGTCACGTAGGTTAGTCTATTTCAGACCCCCAAAAATACACTTGCAAAAGAACTTATGAAAATACACTTACATAAATGTTCGAGTTTGGAGATGACCGAAAACCGAGGGACCACTGTACTCTTGAGAGATAAGAGAAGACAAAAATGAACATGATAAGACTTGATCGTGAAGAGAGAGTTAAAGTACGTGAGGAACGCACTAAAGAAAAAGAACTTGAAGAAAGAGCAAAAGATAGAGAGAATGAACTAAGGGAGAGAGAGAAAGATTGTGAGGTAGAGAAGGCACGCCTGGAATTGGAAAATAAAAAGTTAGCCTTTACACAACAGAAATTAGAGGAAGGAGTGATGGAACAGCAAGCCACTAGTTCCCATATTCCTACACCTAATTTACCTCCCTTCACAGAGGGGGAAGGCATAACTTCCTATATAATTAGGTTTGAAAATACTGCTACCCTCTGTGAATGGCCCTCTGATACCTGGGTATGTTATTTTCTGTTACAGCCTTGAATATCTATGCAACTTTATCTCAGGATATCATCTGTAATTATAACTTATTGAAGAAGGCAATTCTTAAGGCATACCAGAAGACCACAAACTCTTATAGGAAAGATTTCAGGTATGCCGCATTACAGCACGGTCAAAACTTTCAGCAATTTCAGATTACCCTCTTTCGTTTGTTAAATTTTTGGATAGAAAGCTCAGGAATTGATCACAATTATGAATCTCTTAAGAGATTTCATGGTTGCTGACCAGTTCCTGATGGCTCTTCCCCACCAGATACAAACTTTCATTAGAGAACGTAATCTGATTAAGGTTGAGGAAGTTGCTGAAGCTGCTGACTTGTATGCTGAAGCCCACAATTCCTAAAAAGACCTAAAGGAATCGAACCCTAAGGGCAAGAGTTCACTGGATCTTAGGAAAATGAAGCCTCTAATAGAAGGTAAACAGACATCGTTTATTCCAGTTTGTCATTTATGTGGTGTGAAGGTACATAAACGCCCCGATTGTCCTTCTAAGAAAGTACAAAAAGTCGGTAGATGTTTTAAAGACTGTAATGACCAGGCATCCTTCTGCTCGAGAACAGTTAATGGTATTAATGTGTCCATAATCTTACGAGACACCGGATGTACGTGTATCGTCATTTCTGATAAGCTGTTCCCTAATCTTAAAACCACTCATGCCTCTGCTATCCTTTCAGACTACTTGGGCCATACGGACACTTTTCCTACCATTCGTTGATACATTAGGTCCAAATGGTTCACCGGTTGGTCCGAAGCCGTACTAGCCCAAGTCACCTCTTGTTCTGTACTGATCGGTAATGTAAAAGGTGCTGTTCTTCCTTCTGAGGTTGACCTTTCGTCACCGACAATGGACATAAGTTTTTCAGCTCCTCTTCCTGTAAAGCCAGAAAAGCCCCTCGACAGTTCCGTTCCAAAGGAGGCAATGTCTCATGATAATATTCATTTGGAGGTAGAAACAGATGATACTGCTCTCGACAATGAGGTAGCAGGATCACCTGTTCACTTGTTGGATGAAAGTGATGATATCGCCTCGAATACTATAAATGTCTTGACTAGGGTTCAGACCAAAGCCCAGGTTTCTCCTACCATCCATCCTTTGATTTTTCCAGACCTTAAGCCTTTGGAAATATCTAAGGATAACTTTGTCAATTTACAACATAATTGCCCTTCACTACAGAATTGCCATAATTTGGTTAGTAAAAATCAAGTTATCCAACGGAAAAACTTTTCATATAAATTTGAATATATTAGAGGTATCTTGTATAAATCTGTATTCAAATTTAATTCAGACGAAATAGATTATTCCATCTTGGTTGTTCAGAGCCAATGCAGGGCGACTGTTCTTAAAATGGCCCATGACATGTCAGTGGCCGGACATTTCTCACATCGTAAAAACTTGAATAAAATTAGGGAAACCTATTTTTAGCCTAAAATGTCCTCAGATATTACTGCATACTGTAGATCTTGTAAAGTCTGCCAACTGTCATCCTCCCAAGGTACCTATGGTCAAAATGCCGATCTTTGCGGTACCGTTTGAGAGAGTAGCTATTGACATTGTTGGTCCTTTATCACCACTTTCATCTGGGGGACATATATATTTTAACATTAGTTGATTATGCTTCAAGTTTCCCTGAAGCTGTACCCTTGAAATCCATAACTACTATAGGTAGCTGAAGCCCTTTTGTCCATCTTTTCCAGGGTTGGCATCCCCAGAGAGATTTTGTCGGACCGTGGGACGCAATTCACATCCGAACTAATGCAACATCCTTACCAACTTCTGGGAGTGAAACCTCTCTTCACAACACCATATCATCCCAGCTGTAATGGGAGGATTGAGCGCTAGCACTCCATTCTCAAGTCCATTCTAAGGAAACTTTGCTCCCTTAAATCTAAGGAGTGGCACCATTACCTACCCTGTGCTTTGTTTCCCATGAGGGAAGTTCCCAGTGACTCTTTAGGGTTCTCACCTTTTGAACTTCTCTATGGTAGAAAGGCCAGAGGTCCATTGTCCACCCTTCATGACTAGTGGACTAATGAGGAGGGGAATATTGAGGTTCAGTCTTCGTACCAGTTTCTCCTTGACTTAAGATCTAAACATGAGGAGACCTCTGACTTAGTTTCTAAAAACTTAAACTTATCGATGAACCAGTATAAAACCTATTTTGATGCCAAGAGTCAGAGGAGAAGTTTTCAAGTAGTGGATGAGGTTCTGGTACTTTTACCAATAAAGGCAAATAAATTATTAGATTCAGGGAAACCGGCAGGCCGGACTTGAGTCCTGGAGATGGGAAGTACAGTGTCTGCACTCTGAAGGACGGGTGTTAATGTTGGAGTTTTATAACTGTAGTGTAAAGCACCCCTCTGGCAAGACAGTGATGGAGTGAATGATGACAAAAGTTTTTCTTTTTCGGGCCACCTTGCCTTGGTGGGAATCGGCCGATGTGTTAATAAAAAAAAAAAAATAAAAAAAATTATTAGTAGCATGGAAAGGTCCTTACAAAGTATTGGAGATTTGTGGGAAAATAGATTACCTCATAGAAGTCAAGGGGAAACCTAAGCTTTATCATATCAACATTCTTAAGAAATATTACAGACAAAATTCTGTCAATTGTCTGAATAATTTTGATTTAGTTTTCCCACACAAACAGGATACGACAACTGAAGAGTGCAATGTGTGCGTAATTGACACATCTAATGTAGAAGATAAGGAACTACATGATGTGGTAACTCATGTTCCAACCAGCATAAATATCAACGAGTCTTTGGATAACCGTAAGAAACGTGAACTACTTAAATGTGTGAGTGAATTCTCAGATGTCTTTACTGATATTCCAGGTGTCACCTCCACGGTAGTCCATAGGATTGACTTAGTCACAGACAACCCTATCAAATGGAAACTATATCCAGTTCCAGTTCACCTTAGGGATGCATTTGACCGAGAGGTAGACAGATTAGTGAAACTAAATATAATTGAGCCTTCAGTATCTTCATATTGTTCACCTGTAGTCATGGTTAAAAAAGAAGATTCATATAGACTTGCTATTGATTTCAGAGGACTTAATGCTATAACTTGGCGAGATGCTGAGCCTATGCCCATAATTGATAGCGATCTGCACAAATTTTATGATGCATCTTTCTTTACAGAAATTGATATTGCTCAAGCATATCACCAGGTTATGTTAGATCCTTCATCTAAGCAGTACACCACTTTTCCTACACACCAAGGACTGATGCAGTATAGAACTATGCCCTTTGGTCTCGTAACAGCCTGTGCTACCTACGTAAGATTGATGAGGAAGGTCTTGGGTAATATGCCTAATGTTTCAGTTTATTTTGATAACATTTACGTAATGACATCCACTTGGGATAAGCATATCCAGACATTAACATCAGTCTTGCTTAGGTTGCACTCCCATGGTCTCACTGCCAAACCAAAGAAATGCTTCCTTGGGTATAACAAGATTAGATATCTTGGATTTATTCTTGCCAATAATTCTTTACAGCTTCTCCCTAGTAAGATCAAAGCTTTAACAGAATTTAAATTCCCCAGAACAAAGAAGCTCATGTGTAGCTTCCTCGGTTCTGTAAATTTCTATGCCAAGTTTATCCCCAACATTACAGATCTTACTGGAATCTTATCGGACTACCTTAAAAAGTCTGTGAGGGAACCTCTTGAACTTTCCGACATAGCTCGAGAAAAGTTTAATGAAATTAAAGGCATTTTCTCTAAAGACCCGATACTTAAGATTCCAGATATTAGTAAGCCATTTTGTTTAAGAACTGATGCCTCCAATACCGGCTTAGGTGAAGTGTTATTACAGTATCATGACGGTACCCCATTCCCTGTATGCTTCCTGAGCCAGAAACTTTTTCCTGCAGAAACGAGATATTCCACCATTGAAAAGGAATGTTTGGCCCTTGTGTGGGGTATCTCCAAACTTAAATTTTATTTACTAGGTAAGGAATTCATTTTAGAAACGGATCATAAACCTTTGATATACTACCTAGAGACTTTTAAGGGAACCAACAGTCGCCTCTTGAGGTGGACATTGGCACTCCAAGTTTTTAAGTTTCATATAGTGTATATCAATGGTTCATCCAATTATTTCTCTGACTGGTTAAGTCGTGACAGTCAGTAGAATATTGAGACTTTTTTTTTTTTTTTTTTTAGAACTTTTTCCTCGCGATTTCTGCTTATATTCCTTGACTATAAGTCTTGGTATGGGGGAGTGTGAGGGAAAAGTTCAATAGATAGGAGTAATAAAAGTGTGAATGTATGGTGATAGTTTGTTTGGCAGTCTGCTTGTTAAGGTAGGGTGAGTGTCTAACTCCTGCTATCCACCCCCCCCCCCTTTCTCCACTCAGTGAGAGGTAATGCAAGAGGCTCTGACCAAGGAAATAATCACTTGATTAGCAGCTCCCAACACATCTGTAAGTATTCACCACTGCTCCTATCATAATTTGAATTGTTTTGTCTAAGAGCTTCACTCTTATGTTCAATTTTGAGACTTAGTTATTCCTGTCTTGACTTAAATTTTCAAGTACATGTAGATCATTTGTTTAATCCTCACCATTTCTTTTAAAGGCCATATGCCTACCATGAGAATGATTGATCGAGTGGTGGGTAACTATGGTTTTTCTTTTCATTCTAGCCTTAAGTGCCAGCTAGGGTCATTCGGCACAAGCTTAGGGTGTATGAAGGAGGACAACCTAACTTGGGTTACGAGACATCACTTCAACCTTTATACTCTACAACTGTGGTTCAGCTAGAACCAAACCCAGGCAACTACACATCCTTCTTCAAGTGGTGACTACACCTGAGTTCCTGGTATCCCGAATGGTTATTCGAGGTTCCACCTATCTGGTTGTGGAAACGTTCGTCGATTGAGTCACACCCATCAGTGACCCCTCCCCCCCATCATCAACCACAGTGAGGAGTTAAAAAGGACCAATTCAAAGCTCTCGCATCAAGAACATCGACACGCTTTTTTTTAACGAATATCTGTAAAAATTAGCTTTGAATTCAAGTATTATTTATCTATTTCATTTTTCATTTGTCTTTAAAGTAGGGTTAATGCTTATGTTTAATTGTTCAACATTTCTTTCATAATTTTTTATAATAAATAAAGTGTTTATATTTGTATGTTATTATTATATTTTCCATTTAGTAATTTTCCTAATGAGGAGCCAGCCTTGCTTAATCTTTGCTTAAAGATCTGACAGGGCTGAGTTAAGCCTTCGCAGTCAATATAATAAAAACATCACCATTTCATGCATAGATCATAAGAGATAAAGCAAAGCAGTATATGTACATGAATCAGATGTGTACATATAATATCTATACCATAAATATTATACATATACCTGTACACACACAACCCGCACATAGAAAAGAGGTTAGTGTGACTTTGTAAATGGTCCAAGTCGGACTGAAACGTTGTCGTAAGCTCCTCTTTTCTATGTGTGGGTTGTGTGTATTGTTCCAGTCACGGTATTGTGCCTTTTTTGTTACATATTCCTGTGACTGGTTTTGAGGGTTTTCCTGCTCTTGCAGCCCAACCTGGGCCCAGGCTTTTCTGGTGACTGTCTGGTCAATCAGGCTATTGCTATTGGCAGCCTGTTTGCACACATATCTATTACTGCCTGGTTGATCTGGCACTTGGAAGAGGAAGCAATCCAGTTTCCTTTTGAAAACTTCTACATTTGTTCCAGAAATGTTTCTGAAATCAGCCAGTAGCAAGATAAATGATCATGGACCATGGATGTTGACACAGTGTTCCCTTATTGTCCCTGTGGCACTTTTCTTTTCACTGGGTTCATTTTACACATCTTTCCATATTTCTCACTCCAGTACAGTGGACCCCCGAGTTTCGTAAACCCCGGAAATCGTACAGTTATGTAAGTATAATATTGTAAGTGCTTGTGGAAGTGTATTTTTGGGGGTCTGAAATAGACTAACCTACGTGACATTTTTCCTTAAGGGAGTAAATTCGTTCGGTAATAACGCTTGAGCAGACTTCAGGAGTGAAGTTTTTACGAAACTCGGGGGTCCACTGTACATTGTTATAGAGCATGTAGGCTTGGGACTAAGCCCTCCAGTATCTTCCATGTATACAGTATTATCAGTAATCTCTCTCCTCCACTCCAGAGTGCATATCCAATACTCTAAGGAATTCCCAGCAGTTTAAACACTTTACTGGCTTTATGTGGGGTTGTCATTTTCCTGGCTTTTGTACCACTTGCCATATTGTGTTCTTTAAATGATAGGTCAGCTAGCATTATTATACTAATGTCTTTCACATGTTCCTTTTGCTCTATGAGGTGGTCCTCTTTTATTTTGCATACAGAATAGAGTAGCATTAGACACAAGACAGCTTTTGTGCAGTAACATTGTCTAGCTTATGTTCACATTTTTCCACTCTCTCACTGCCTCTCTAATTTTTTTTTACTTCAATAGCCATCTCCTACCCAGGCAGGGTGACCACCATCCCCCCCTAAAAAAAAATACACATTCACCTTCATTCATTCAATTACTGTCTTGCCAGAAGTGTGCTGACATCACAAATCAGACTGTAATATCCCCACCCCTCCTTCAGAGTGCAGGCACTGCCCTGCCCACCTCCAGAACTCTTAAATCAGTTAACTGGGTTCCATGAAGCCCTTCATGAATGTAACCTTACTCATACTTCATCAGCACCTTCAATAAAAACTACTTGTCTCCATTCACCCCTTTTTAACACTCACATAAGCGTGTCAGCTGCTCAACCCCCTAAAACTTAAATGTCTTATTTATCCCCTCCCTCTAACCATTCTAGGGACAACCCTTATCCCTCCTACCTATCACCCAAGAATATCCATCCTCTTTGTCATCCTATTCCTCTCCATCCTCTATCAATGTCTAAACTACCTTAGCAATCCCTCCTCAGCCCTTTGAATCATACTATCTTCAAAATTCTAAACTCTGAATTCTTTGCTTAACATTCTCACCACACACTGCTCTTAAACATGACAACTCCACTGCTTCTAGCCCTCTTCTCACTACAATGCTCAAAGTCAATGCCTTCCACCAACATTAAAATCTTGGCACCACTATACTTTGGTACAATCTTCCTTTTTTTTTGCCTTCATAGATAAACTTAGTACACTTTATTTCTAAAGATGCCTCAACACAGTCCCCTTTTTCCACTCATCTATTCTATGGTTCATCTTGTCTTTCACAGACCCATCTGCTAGCATGTCCACTCCCAAATACTTAAATTTATCCACTTCCTCCATACTCCATCCCATCCGATATTCAATCCCTGTACAGTCATACCTCGTGTTACGATGCTGTCAGCTTACGATATTTTCGAGTAACGATATTTATAACGTAAAAAAAATGATTGCGAGTAACGATGTTTGCTTCACGTAACGACATTCGTACCGGACGTGTCCGCGTGGCGCCCAGCTGAGCACGCACTCCAGGGAGCGTCAGTGTGCTATTGTTTACAAGCGAGAGCGACCACCCACCCACACCCAAGCATTCATACCAGTATATTGTCATTATTCCACTGTTTTTAGTGCTTGCAACTGCTAAATAAGCTATCATGGTTCCAAGGAAAGATCCTAGTGGTAAGCCTGTGGCAAAGAGGAACAGAAATATATGTACGATAGAACTGAAGAAGGAGATAATAGAAAAATATGAAAGTGGAGTGCGTATCAGTGAGCTGGCTAGGCTGTATGGTAAAGCCTTTTCTACCATCGCTACCATTGTGGCCAAGAAAAATTCACGTAAAATCAAGGAAGCTGTTGTTGCAAAAGGTTCATCTGTGATCACAAAACACAGACCACAAGTGCTGGAAAATGTGGAAAGGTTGTTGTTGGTGTGGATCAACGAGAAACAGTTAGCAGGAGATACTGTTTCGGAGGCAATAATATGTGAAAAAGGAAGGCAGTTGCATGATGATCTCGTTAAGAAAATGCCTGCAACGAGTGCTGAAGTGAGCGAATTTAAAGCCAGCAGAGGCTGGTTTCACAAATTTAAGAATCGAAGTGGCATACATAGTGTTGTGAGGCATGGTGAGGCAGCCAGTTCTGACAAAATTGCGGCTGAAAAATATGTGCCTGAATTCCAGGAGTACATAGAGGCTGAACAATTCCTCCCCCAACAAGTGTTTAATTGTGATGAAACAGGCCTGTTTTGGAAGAAAATGCCCAACAGGACCTTCATTACTCAGGACATAAGCCTATGAAAGACAGGCTAACTTTGATGCTTTGTGCTAATGCCAGTGGTGATTGCAAAGTGAAGCCTTTACTGGTGTATCTTTTTGAAAATCCCCGAGTGTTTGGCAGATGCGGTGTCAGCAAGTCTAACTTGTGTGTGATGTGGAAATCTAACAGAAAGGCATGGGTCACAAAGGACATTTTCTTAGAGTGGTTCAATGGCGTGTTTGGCCCCAGTGTGAAGAAATATCTATTGGACAATAATTTGCCACTTAAGTGCCTCCTGATAATGGACAATGCTCCTTGTCATCCTCCAAACTTGGTAGAGAAAATTGTGGAGGAGTTTAAATTCATCAAAGTGAAGTTCTTGCCCCCTAATACCACTCCTCTCCTCCAGCCCATGGACCAGCAGGTTATTTCCAACTTTAAAAAACTCTACACCAAAGCAATGTTTCAAAAGTGCTTTGATGTGACCACAGACATGAATATAACCCTAAGAGACTTTTGGGAAAACCATTTCCATATGCTGCATTGTGTAAACCTTATAGGTAAGGCTTGGGAGGGAGTGACTACCAGGACTTTGAACTCTGCCTGGAGAAAATTGTGGCCAGACTGTGTCCTAGAGAGGGATTTTGAAGGTTTTGGGGCTGAGCCTCAGAACCCTGAGCCTGAGCCTGAGCCTGTTGTGGAAGAAATTGTGGAATTGGGCAAGTCTATGGGGTTAGAGGTGAGTGGTGAGGATGTGGAACAGTTGGTGGAGGAGTACAAGGAAGAGCTAACCACTGAAGATCTGCAAGAGCTTCAACAGCAACTGGAACAAGAGACCAGAGGTCAGGACAATGGTTCAGAGGAGGAGGAGGTGGAACAGAGATGGAAGAAGGTTCCTTCTAAAGTGATTAAGGAGATTTGTGGAATGTGGAGCAGGGTGCAAGGCTTTATCACCCTAACCATGCTGTTGCAGGCCGTGCTGGCAACCTGTACAATGACACAGTGGTGTGTCATTTCAGGGATGTGTTAAAGAATCGCCAGACACAGAGCTCCCTGGACAGATTTATTGTTAGAAAGAGGTCCAGTGACTCTCAAGCTGGTCCTAGCGGCATTCAAAGAAAAAAGGAAGTAACCCCAGAAAAGAACTTGGTACCTGCAGTGTTAATGGAAGGGGATTCCCCTTCCAAACACTAGCATACTACTCCACCTTCTCCCCTCCTCCCGTCCTCCACACATCAACAACTCTTCAATAAATGTAAGTGACATGTTATTGTACAATATTTACATGTGTATTTAGTTATTCTTCATTAAATTGTGTATTATTTAATGTCAAAAAGTTCTAAAAAATATTTTATTTAACTACTTTTGGAAGTCTTGGAAGGATTAAATTTATTTCCATTATTTCTTATGGGGAAAATTGATTTGAGTAACGATTGTTTCGCCTTAAGATATGCCCTCTCTGACGGATTAATATCGTAAGTCGAGGTACCACTGTACATAAATACACACTTGTTTGTTTTTAATATAGTATAATGTTTTCTCCTGCATGAATAGCATTATTGAGACATCATGTGCAGTACTATATACTGTATATACAGTGGAACTCCGGTTTTCGTCCAGTCCGAATATCGTACAATTCGGATTTCAACCATTTTTTTTGGCGAATTTTTACTCCGAGTTTCGTACATCCACTCGGAAATTGTCCGTATCAGACGCGTCCTCCCGCCCGGGATGTAGCCGCTCACATGTATGTGACTTATTCTGCCTCTGTCATTCGTTCAGTGAGCATTACTCCAAAGCATTTTGTAATAATCCATTGTCTTTTGTGCTTGCAACTGCTAAATAAGCCATCATGGGGCCAAAGAAAGTTCAGAGTGCCAGCCCTTTGATAAAGAAGGCGAGAAACACGATAGAATTCTTCAGTGATTCTACAATATGTACGATACTAAAGCAGCAGGAGTCAATAAAGGCTATAACGCCAGCCAGCAATAAAGTGTAGCATTAAGAGTGTAGCAAGTAAGTTAAGCGATTCAGCGATAGAAAAAGGATGACACGAAACTAACTCCTCCAATGTTGTTGGAGGTTTATAGAGCCATTGACAACATATGCCACCCTGCGCTATCTTCCACCACCCTAAACCTCTGCCAACATCTCCAAGGTAAGTGTGTACTATAGTATACATACAATAACCACTTTATTTCTTTACATTCTCTATTATGTTTTTATACAATATTTCTTATTTATAAATTACATACGTAGATTGTTTCAGTGTTTTCCTTAAGAAACTGTGATCTAGTGCAGTTAGCCTCACAAACACTGTTTTCTCTTATAATAATGAGAAGATATGTAGTCAGAGCAGAAGGAATGGCAGCTGCCGCCGCCACCACTAACTAGTCACATACGTAATGATATATTTTATTCATTCTAGAGTATATATCATGTTTCTATGTTATTAATATTGTTTATTATGTCATATTAGATGAATTGTGATAGATAAATAAGCCATAGAGTTGATATTAGCATCATATTGAAGTATTTTGTCCTGTCTCCAAACAATAAACTCTCCTCCCTCTCCCCTCCTCGCTGTCTTCCATACACCAACAAGAGTCTTCAATAAAGGTAAAAGTGATTTAAATGTTCATTTATCCATTTCATTAGTGCTTTACATTTATTTCTCATTGTTTTCTGTATGTAAAACTATAGTTATTCTCTATAAAATGTATTTTTTGTTAATACTTTTGGGTGTCTGAAACGGATTAATTGGATTTACATTATTTCTTATGTTAAATATTATTTCGGTTTTCGTCCATTTCGGATTTTGACTGACCTTCTGGAATGGATTAAGGACAAAAACCAGGGTTCCACTGTATGTATAAGCTCTAATCATATCCTTTATATTAGCTTTTATCCCTATTGAGATTTGAGAGTAATGTATACACAAAGTTCTGACCTCGCAAGGAGGGGAAGCTGCTGAAGGAGATGATCCATAGAAGGTTGTGTGTTGATAAAGGTGGCAACCTTGGGGATTAAAATCTCTGGTGGGGGCCGGTTATGATGACGGTGGTGGTGATGACTGGACATCTTTAGCGACTGCTGGTGGAACAATAACAGATCCTCTTGACGGATCACATCATTTCCTTTAATAACAAACAACAAAATTAAACATTAAATGTGCCATCTCAGCTGTATGGGTTATGCTTATGCCTGATACATGAGTGTAAACATAAAACTCTTGAAGGATACTGCAACTGGGTTTACAAATGAGGCTTGTAAACGATCAGGAAAGCAATTATAATGTTAACTGTGATAATTTATGAATTGATATTAAATCTCCCATCACATAATAATAATAATAATAAGTTTATTTAGACATGATACAATGATACATAGTTAGGTAGACATGATACATAGGTATAAATGAGATGTACATGCCAAAAGCCCCTAATATGCTGTGCATTGCGGGCATTCTTAGGACTATTTAATAGTAGACTACATGGTAAAAAATTATGGTTGACAATTTATAAAATAAGTATAATTGTGTATCTAAGTTATAAAGTTTGAATATAAGTTGAACATAATAATTTATTAATTGTAGCAATGCAACTAATTGAGTGAGATAACAATTTAAAACAATTAATTGCATTGCAGTTACAGTTTACGTGGTCATTATAATGTAAATGTTATAGAAACAGTTAGCTTAGTATGTATTATTCATAACAGGTTTTTACATTTAAGTGATTAATCAGGTTTTTACATTTAAGTGATTATTCTACTTTGTTGGGAATCTTTGATATTGAGCATTTAGGTTTGGGTGAGAAGGTAGTTTTTTAGCATCGTTTTGAATTGGGGTACAGGCAGTATATAAATACAGTATATAAATAAATCAATAATATGAGCGAACTGTTTCAGTTGCCAGGAAACTTTAGAGGTAATAAAAACAAGATGAGTCCACATTTCATATCCCCAAAGCAAGAATTAAGTATGGTAATCACAAACTTAAGTGCCACTCTTAAGCTTTTCACAGTCCAGACCCCCAAAATTAATATTGATCTGTGCCTACTGCTGTGTCCACTTTTTTTTTTTTTTTTTAAAAAGTTTTTGCTTTTGAAAATGTAGAGAATCTTTTTTCTGAAGGTAATGGCATGAAAAGTACAAAATTTTATGGAATTATGCAGCCGCAAAGTTATAATGTGCATAGAAGTTGGTAATTTGAGCAATTTTACACAAAATTAAAAAAATGCCAATTTAACAATAAAATCCAAAATAAACAAAGAAGACAAGTTTTGGCACTAAAACAACATTTCTTGCGTTCATTATCACGTCCCCAAGACCTCTTCTATACTACACTTGCCTTCTATTTTTTAATTAATAATCACACACAATAATTGAATCATCAGACCTATTAACCCTTTTACGTCCAATGTTTCGGACGTATTTATACGCCTAAATTCTAGCGGCCTCAAATCAAGCAGGAGAAAGCTGGTAGGCCCACATGTGAGAGAATGGGTCTGTGTGGTCAGTGTGCGCAGTATAAAAAAAATCCTGCAGCAAGCAGTACATAATGAGAAAAAAAAACTCTGACCATGTTTTTGGATTAAAACGCCGACTTTGAAGTGTATTTTCGTATAGTATTTATGGTTGTATTCTCTTTTTCATGATCTCATTTGATAGAATGGAAAACATATTACAGGAATAGAGATGATTTTGATTAGTTTCATGATGTAAACGATCTTGAAATTGAGCTCAAAGTAGCGGAAATGTTCGATTTTTGCCAATGTTCAAAAGTAAACAAATCACACCACGCGTATAATACACATCAACTGGTGAGTCTAATATTCTTTCACAAGTGCACAGATATTATTTATACAATTTTTACAATAATGCAATAGTCTGCATAACAATAAATCTTCTATTTTTTGTGTGAATAAAAAATCAAAATAGAAAGCAAGAGTAATGTAAGAGGGGACTAAAGACATGACTAATGAACAGATAACATCTTATTTTAGTGCTAGGGATGTCTGCATTGATTATTCTGGACCCTATTTTGAAATTGACATCTTTTTTATTTTGCATGAAATTGGCAAAATTGCCATTTCCTGACCACTTTATTGGGTAGTTGAAATCGGTAAATTGGTGATTTCTTGTACTCAATCGATAGAACAAATGGAGATCTAAAGAAATAGCTATGAGTTTGGTCGACTGTCCCAATGGAATTGGCCGAAAATAGGGCTCAAAGTCGGCGAAATCGCTGATGCGTATATGTATATCACTGACATCGCTAACTTTGCGAGAGCGTAATTCCATAAGTTTTCAATCAAATTTCATGCTTTTGGTGTCATTACCATCGGAAAAAGATTCTCTATCATTTCATAAGAATTTTTTTTTTTTTTTTTTTTTCAAAATTTTCCGACATAGAATGACAGTTTCAGAATGGGGTCCCCGACAGTCAAAGGGTTAAAAATACATAAAACAGACTGGAGTGTGTAGGATAACCTTACCTGTCCTCAGAAAAATTTAAATAATCAAATATTTCTTTCTACTTTTGAGCTCAATTTTTAGCTACTTCAGGTCATGAAACTAACCAAAGTCATCTCTATTTCAGTAGTATTTCTTCCATTTTATCAAATAAAACTATAAAAACACCTCAAAGTTGCTATTTTAAACCATATAAATGGTCAGAGTTTTGCTTTTCACATCATGCACCATGTTGGGCAGGATTTTTTTAATACTGTGCACACTCACTACATAGACCCATTCTCTCATATTTAGGCCATAATTTACCACTCACAGCTTATCTGAGTGACCTGAGCTCATGATATAGAACTAAGTGAGGGGACCCTGACCTCAATGACATAGTTCTACGTGACAGCCACTGAAAAGGTTAACTACATAAACTGCTAGAGTTTTATAGTAAACATGCATGGATAGGATGCCTTTCTCTGCTCTGTTCTTATATTTTATTTTAGCATACCATAGTGTATTTATAGAAGATCATAGTGAAAGGCTCTGCACATTAAGGGGCTTTCTGCATGCACACCTAAATGTTATTCACATTTGTACAGACATTGTATCATGCTGAAATAAAGTAGTATTATTATTATTGTTATTCTTTTTCGGGACACCCTGCCTTAGTGGGAGACGGCCGATGTGTTAATAAAAAAAAAATAAAAAATATATATTATTATATACCATTACTATGCAAACTAATAGACTAGCAATTTATCTGTAGACCTCTTATTACAATTTGTTTCTAATCCCTTTTTACTCAGCCTGTTCTCTGGTTTTTCCATCTCCAGTGCACCTGCATTGCCTTGTCTGCACTGAGAGCTGCATTGACTCTAAACACCAGTCAATAGAGTAGAGGTGAAACAGATGTTATGGGGAGGCAGCAAACACAACAGTTCATGGAACTTAGTGTGTTAAGTAGTTTTTCATATTGTATCTTAAAATGCTGAGGGTCCATAAACAACTATTGCAATCCTGTCCCCAGTACCCAATTTTACAATGGAGGCAAATGTATGCCAGAAGATGGGAAATTGAAAGTATTATGGCACTGAGAAAGGAAGCTCTTAAATAATTATACCTGTGATATACCTATGACTGATTTCAAGGGCTTTTTGTACTCTACCAGACTTGTGACAATTTACTGGTAATTAGAATTTATTAATTATGCTGATCTATGTAATTTTATATTATATGCTATTGTATTGTAGTAGAATTAAGGGGTTAGGATTAAAACAGTCTAATAACTTAGGACAAATTGTCCTAGTTCTCAGATATTTTAAACTGGGGGAGAAGGGGGGATGTGGTGTAGTCACTGTGCTTGTGAGGTCTCTGAGGGGGGACCTAATTAAACGTAAATTGTCACACACCTTGCCTTGGCAAATAGCTGTCAGCCACGCCTCCCTGCTTAAGTCTCAGGTCTTTTGTTCTTGAACTAGCGTCAGGTCAAAACACGTGGTGTACGCCTCATTGGGGGGGTACTTGAAGGACCATATAAGCTCAAGGAAACAGGTAGAGAGAGATTGGTGACAGGTCCGGTGAGTGGGAGTCCTGGACAGCCATGTGTGTAGTGGACCATGCATTGCGAATCTCGGGTCAGCTGGTCAGTGAATTAAGAGTGAGTACAAGTCCGTGTTACTAATAACATCTACCCTTACCCCTGGTAATAAGTCTCATAGGTCAATTATTATATTATGTAATTCTCCGTCAGGATATGTTGTATTCTCGCCCTTTATGTTATTAAGTAAACTATAGCCATAGTTCCCATTTTTATTTGTACCCTCTTGTGCTATTCCTATTCTGTTAAGCACTGGGATAATACAGGAGACAGGCTCACTTGCTGGGATACCTCAGGCAGAGTGGGTAAAGGTCTCACAGACTGACCTATAGCCAAGCTTCGTTACTGAATGCCTATTCTACCAGGCTGTTGCTTTAATTACCCATTGGCACTAATGGCCCTCACAGCATGATCAATGTGGCATTTGGCGGAGATAATGATTCAATTTCCTTTCAAAGACTTCTACACTGGTTCTAGAAATACTTTTGACTTCTGCTTATAGCAGGTTGAAGAGTATTGGGCCATGGATGTTGACACAATGCTCTTATTCTGATTTTCACTGGATATTTTTTTTTTTTTGCTCTTCCCATATTAGGGTGGTGTGTAGATTTTGAACCTGGCCTTCCAATATCTTTCAAGCATCTCTCCTTCTTCGTAGCAGAGTATATTCCAAGTACACTAATGTTTTCCCTGGTAGTTTAAATGCTTTATTGACCATATGGGCTGCAAATGCTCTCTGTACATTTTCTGGTTCTGATATCTTCTGCCTTGAATGCAGCTATGAATACAAAGCAGTATTCTAGATGTGAGAGCACAAGTGTTTTGAATAGTGTTGTGCAGTCATTAGCATTTTTTCTTGTTTTGAAAACTCTCATTATCCAATCCGTAATTTTTCTGATCTTTGCTGCATTAGCTTTATAGTAATTTATGCTGAAATGCATAAAAATGAACCCAAACTCAAAACCTGTATCTGGATATTAAAAGCAGAATTCCTACAGACTGAATTTTTAAAATTTAAAATTATTCCAGATTATTAGATCAGAATCAATTACTTACCTATTAAGCAGGAGAGCACAGGCAGTTGATCAACACTGATGTGAAGAACCCGAGACAGAGCATTGCGGTCGTACATGATAGTATCAAGGGTTTCAAGGTTTAAATGATTTATGGAGAAGTAGTAATGAGCTGTGTTATAAATTATGTAATCAGAATCCTGGCCTAGGATGCCCATGGCACCATACTTCTTGGCATACTCTGCTACTGCCTTGTCACATTCATCTAGGCAAGTGTATACTTGACAGCCAAGTATGTCCTGGTGATGGAAATACTATATTAATCAGCAAAAATCAGTGTGTCTATCAAAACACATACTAGAAAGACAAGATAACAAAAACAAACACACACAAAATAGAAAATTACTATAAGGGATGAAATATCAGGATGATAGAATGTAACTAGGACAGTTCCACAAGGATCAGTGTTGGGCTCTATGTTGTTTCTAGTGCATATTTTTGACTTGACCAAAGGAATTAACTCCTACATATCCTTGTTTGCAGCAGATTTCAAAATAATAACAATACAGATTTAAAAAGATAAATGAAGGCTGCAAGAAGACTGGAATAGACATCAAAAATAGTTGAATATATAGCTACTAAAATTTAATACGAGTAATAGCAAACTTATAAAGCTGGGAAATATGAAAAAAGTCCTGAAGACAAAAAATCTTCATGGAAAATAATTTGTTTAAATACAGACAGCATTTAGTGGTATTTGGGGCTCCTGAATTTACTGGGACCTCTAGGATCATATCTCCTACAAATCTGTAGGAAATACTGCATAAAAAATAAAATGAGTTTCATAGCTTAAGAGGCTGGAAAGACAAACAATTATTCAGCCAAATTTCTTAATATAATGACAAAGTGTTTTATGCCTCACACACTGGATGTGGAAAAGACAAATAAATTCTCAACAAAATATCTAAATCACTTGGAAAGAGGGATCACTTTCTATTAAGAATACTGTTATATGCTACTAAATGTGACTATGGCGAGGAAAACAGAACACAAACAAGAACAACTACATTATAAGACAGGAAGATGATTATGATCTAAGACCAAGAGCAGGAGAAAGGCTATATCTGTGTCATGACTTACCTTAAATATCAAAGGTGTAAAGGCTGCCAATCCTGTAGGTATGAAGAAATGTTTGCCATGCTCCAACTCTTTGTTTGATTTAATAATGGTGAAATAAGTTATTACATCCTTCAAATTTTCCAGGCGCCGATGAGTCCAGGTTTCTCGCTTGCGCTCCTACATGTAACACAATGAAAGATTACAAAAAATACTGTGCACTACATGAGGAAGTAAACTAAATGTTATACAGTGGACCCACGGTTTTCGTGATTTTTTCGTTCCAGAATGCTGTTCAAGTGCCATTACCAAACGAATTTATTCCCATAAGGAATAATGTAAAGTAGACTAGTCCTTTTAGACCCCCAAAAAAACACTTACAAAAGAATTTAAAAAAATACACTTATGTAAAAGGGCGAGTTTGGAGCAGGACAACACCGGGGGTCCACTGTATTGCTAAGTGGATAGCTATAAATATGATTTGTGTGTGTATTTATATATATTTTTTTCAACACGTCAGCCATCTCCCACTGAGGCAGGGTGACCCAAAAAAGAAAGAAACACTTTCATCATCATTCACACATAATCACTGTCTTTGCAGAGGCACTCAGATATGACATTTCAGATGTCACTCTAAACAGCCAATATCCCAAGCCCCTCCTTTAAAGTGCAGGCATTGTACTTCCCTCCTCCATGACTCAAGTCTGGCTAACTGGTTTCCTTGAATCCCTTCACAAAATATTACTCTACTTACACTCTAACAGCTTGTCAGTTCCCAAAAACCATTCGTCTCCATTCACTCCTATCTAACATGCTCACACATGCCTGCTGCATGTCCAAGCCCCTTGCACACAGAACCTCTTTTACCCCCTCCCTCCATCCTTTCCTAGGATGACACCTACGCCTCCTCCCCTCCACTACAGATTTATACACCCTCCAACTCATCCTATTTTGTTCCATACTTTCTAAATGACAAAACCACCTGAACAACCCCCTCTTCAGCCCTCTTAATAATACTTTTAGTAACTCCACACCATGAATTCTCTGCATAATATTTACACCACACATTCCCCATAGACACGACATTTCCACTGCCTCCAGCCTCCTTCTCGCTGCAGCATTCACAACCCATGCTTCACTCCCATATAAGAGTGTTGGTACCACTATACTCTCGTACATTCCCTTCTTTGCATCCATAGATAACGTTTTTTGTCTCCACAGATACTTCAATGCACCACTCACCTTTTTTCCTTCATCAATTCTATGGTTAACCTCGACCTTCATAAACCCATCTGCTCCCAAATATCTGAACAAATTCACTTCTTCTGTACTCCATTTTTATTTATTAATTTAGTTGTGTATTTATTTTTTCCCTCATCAACCATCTCCCACTAAGGCTGTTTTTCCAGAGGTGTGGTGACATCACAATTCAGTTTAGCCTCTGAAAGCATCATTGCCACCTCTCCTTCAAAGTGGAGGCACTACCTTTCCCACCTCCAAAACCATATGTCTAACTGATTTCCCCTGAATCCTTTATACATGTACTGTATATGTTATTTTCCTCACACTAATATCTAACACTCCTACATAAGTCTGCTGGATGCTCAAGCCCCTACAACTTAAGACTTCATTTATCTCCTACCTCCAACAATTCCTAGTATGACCCCTACCATTCACCCCAGATTAATACACCATCTTCATCAGCCTATCCTTCTCCACCCTCTCTACATGCTCAAACCACCTCAACAACCCCTCCTCACTCCTCTTAATTATACCCTTGGTAATTCTACATTGCTTTTTAATTTCTATGCTCTGAATTCTCTCCATGATTTTTACACCATGCATCACTCTCAAACATGACATCTCCACTACCTCTCAAACATGACACCTCCACTGCACCATTCAAAACTCATGCCTAACATCCACAAAAAAATGTTGGTACCACTATACTCTGGTACATTCACGTTTTTTTGCTTCCACAGGTAAACTTTCTTCTTCCTACAAATGCCTCAACACACCAATCTCCTGTTTTTCCTCATCTATTTTATGGATCACCTCATCTTATATTAATCTGTCTTATGAATAACATGTCTACTCCTAAATATTAAAATACATGCACTTCCAATTTGATATTCAATCTCTTACTGCCTAGACTTTGTTATGCTCATCACCTTGCTCATTTCTGTTTACTTTTAATTTCCTTCTTTTTACATCCCTTCACAAATTTGTCCACCAATCTATGCTTCAATGTAAACACTCTCTACATATCCCTTACCCTTTCTAAATCCTCCCTGCTCCTCTGCAATCCTACTTTCTATCTTACCCCTAAACCTTATAATAATAATAATTATATCATAAACTTTACCTTGTATACTCAGCAGGCTTATTCCCTATAATTCTTACATTCTCTCTTGTCTTCTTTTGCCCTTATACATGCTCTGTCAATCCCTTAGTACCTTCCCTTTTTTTGTACATACAGTGGACCCCCGAGTAACGAGCACCCCGGAAATCGTACAATTATGTAAGTATAATATTGTAAGTACTTTTGTAAGTGTATTTTTGGGGGTCTGAAATGGACTAACCTACTTGACATTATTTCTTAAGGGAGTAAATTTGTTCGGTAATGGCACTTGAGCAGGCTTCTGGAATGAATTTTGCTCGTTACTGGGGGGTCCATTGTATACTGATCAAACACACCTACCACTCCTACACTATCCCCACCTGCTTATAACATCTATGTCTAAATCCCATCTATTCTAAATCCCATCTATTCTACTTGCTGCCTCACACTTTCCCCACATCCACCTCTGGCTCTTAGTCACTCTTGTACAACAGTCTCTCTCCCTGCCCAGTGCACAAAATCCCCATCTTCCCTGTATCACCAACATTCAACAACTCGTCAAAATATCCCTCCCATTTTCCCAGTACCCTCATCTTCCCATGTAATATCTCCTCTCTTTTGTTTTAACTGCCAAGTTCATTTGCTCTCAACAACTGTGTCCTGTCTCCTTTCATAACTGGGGACACATACCTGAAAATTGGCACCTAATAGAAAATATCTTCATGTAAGTGAACATATGAGAAAATATTTACATTCCAGAGACCTTCAAATTAGCAAAAACAAAGAAAACTAATATTCTACTTAGTAGAAATTACTATATTTTGATATGGCCTTACTGGGCTGAGGTGGATAACTATAGTGTTGGTGCTGATGCAGATGCAGAGTTGTCAGTACTTGATGGCTATACAGTACAGGTAGGCCGCGCATTACAGCCTATAGCTAATACAGCGGTATGCAATTATACACATTCTTCATTTATTCAGACTTCCTACAATAAATATATTCAGCATTCACTATAAGCTAATGACAAAAATATTTTAAGGTAAGTAATGTGGGGAAAAAAAAACCCACTATGATTCACTTTACAGCGATTTTTGCTTTCCAGTACAGGCCCTCCTGTACTGGAGTGATTAAGTGTTTTGAAATGCATCTCTGGTCTAGTTTACCCTGCAGTCTTGATCTCTGACATTGTTTTCACCAGGTCATAATTTGCATTACTCATTTGATACTCTCTTATTTTCTTCTTATTATCTCTAATAATACAGATCAGGAAAGGAGTGTAATGTCTGCATGCTAACGATATAGTTTTGCAATATGATATACAGTATGTATTGATTTATCCCCCTCCCCAACTATTATTATCATTCCTCCTTTTTCATTACAGTGGACCCCCGAGTAACGTAAAAACTTCATTCCAGAAGCCTGCTCAAGTGCCATTACCGAACGAATTTACTTCCATAAGAAATAATGTCACGTAGGTTAGTCTATTTCAGACCCCCAAAAAATACACTTCCACAAGCACTTACAATATTATACTTACATAATTGTACGATTTCCGGGGTGTTCGTTACTCGGGGGTCCACTGTATATAGATGACAATGGAGTGAATATTAGTAAACGTGTTTTCTTCCTGGCTTACCCTGTTTTGATGGGAGATGGTCATTGAGTTAAAAAAAAAAATGATATGGGATTAGGGATGTGCCATAGTATTGGTATTGGTACCAGTATCAGTGAGCCTCAGCAAATTTTGATGGAATTAATGTCGCTATTGGTATCAGCCTAAAATTGAGTACGTATTGGTATAAACAAAAATTTTGGCAACGTATCGTCCCTATACAGGGTGTCCCCACATATACAGCACCCTTTTTTCAGTGTTCCAAATTTTTGTTGGTTTTCAAATGAGCCACTGTTCGTTATGTTTAGTGCTATTACCGGTTTTCCACCATTTTTGTAAAACAGTTGCATAAAGGGAAGGGCGACCGGCACCATATTTTAAGGTAAGTATTGCATGTATGTACTGTGTACAGTGGACCTCCGAGTAATGTAAAAACTTCATTCCAGAAGCCTGCTCAAGTGCCATTACCGAACGAATTTACTCCCTTAAGAAAAAATGTTAAGTAGGTTAGTCCATTTAGACCCCAAAAATACACTTACAAAAGCACTTACAATATTATACAGTGGTCCCTCGGTTTTCGTGCATCTCCAAACTCGAACATTTATGTAAGTGTATTTTCGTAAGTGCTGTTGCAAGTGTATTTTTGGGGGTCTGAAATAGACTAACCTACGTGACATTATTTCTTAAGGAAGTAAATTCGTTTGGTAATGGCACTTGAGCAGCCTTCTGGAACGAATTTTCGGCGAAAACCGAGGGACCATTGTACTTACATAATTGTACGATTTCCGGGGTGTACGTAACTCGGGGGTCCACTGTATTTTATTTACTTACTGAAGGCAATGTGTGGTGTGAATATAATGCAGAGAATTCATAGTTTGGAAATTAGGAGGAGGTGCAGAATTACTAAAACTATTATCCAGAGGGCTGAGGAGGGGTTGTTGAGGTGGTTTGGACATGTAGAGAGAATGGAACAAAATAGAATGACTTTGAGAGTGTATAAATCTGTAGTGAAAGGAAGGCGGGGTCGGGGTCAGCCTTGGATGGGTTGGAGGGAGGGGGTAAAGGAGGTTTTGTGTGCAAGGGGCTTCGACTTCCAGCAAGCATGCGTGAGCGTGTTTGATAGGAGTGAATGGAGACAAATGGTTTTTAGGACTTGATGTACTGTTGGAGTGTGAACAAGGTAACATTTATGAAGGGATTCAGGGAAACCGGCAGGCCGGACTTGAGTCCTGGAGATGGGAAGTACAGTGTCTGCACTCTGAATTAGGGGTGTTAATATTGCAGTTTTATAACTGTAGTGTAAGCACGCCTCTGGCAAGACAGTGATGGAGTGAATGATGATGAAAGTTTTTCTTTTTCGGGCCACCCTGCCTTGGTGGAAAACAGCCGATGTGTTAATAAAATGAAAAAAAATATTGCATGTACGTACTGTGTATTTTATTTACTTTTTTATCTGTTTTTATATACTAATACGCTCTTTTTCTATCCGCCAGCGATTTTGGCTTACCATATAGTGTCGGGAACCTAAGAGCTGAACAAATGGGGCCCTCCTGTATAAGGTAATTGCAGGCAGTCTGCATCACTTTCTTCATCTCATCAGTCACTAATACTTCTAGGCACCTCTAGCATCACAGGTATTCCTTTACAGTGCCAAGGTTAGTATCCAGAAATGAGATGAGGTGTTGATAATATCCAAAATTGTTTGATAAGCACAGATAGAGCATACAGTGGAACTTTGGTTGTCAACTGTATTGCTTGTCGAACAAAGCAGTTTTCAAATGAGGAATTTGAGAAAAAAATGTCCTGGTTTTTGTACGTTCTCTTGGTTGTCGACCGACAATGTGAACAGCTCAGGTCACTTGCTCACAGAATGAGTACTGGACAGTGAGTCAACAGTGAGGGGGACTTAAAATTGAAGCCCTTACTTGTTTATCATTCTGAAAATCCATGAGTTTTTAAAAAGAACAATGTTATGGAAAACAAATTGGCTGTAATGTGGAGGGCCAACATGAAAGCTTGGGTAACAAGACAAGTTTTTATTGAGTGGGTTCATGAGTTCTAGGCCCCCACTGTCAAAAATGTACCTCATTAAAAAACAATTGCCACTCAGAGCCCTTTTACTTATGGACAATGCTCCTGCTCACCCTCCAAGCTTGGAAAACGAGTTGTTGGAGGAGTTCAGTTTTACAACTGTGAAGGTCTTGCCTCCTAACACCACTCCTTCCATCCAGCCCATGGACCAGCAGGTCATTTCTAACTTCAAGAAACTCTACACCAAAGCACTTTTTGAAAGGTTCCTTGAAATCACTTCAAAAACAAATTTAACCCTCAGGGAGTTTTGGAAGGACCATTTCAATATCCTCACCTGCTTGAGGCTTATAGATAAAGCAGTCAGCATGGAAGAAATTGTGGTCTGACTTTGTGGCAGCCAGGGATTTTGAAGGCTGAAGATTAGCCTGAGCTGGTAGAGGATATTGTGTCCCTGGGGAAGACCTTGGGCATAGAGATGACTGAAGATGATGTGGAGGAGTTGGTAGAGGAGCAGAGAATTGAACTCACCACAGAAGAACCTGTAGATTTTCAGAAGGAGCAGCAACAGATTTGCAGCGGAAGAGCTGTCATCAGAGGAAGAGGAGGGAAGAGATGATGTGCCCATTACACGTGTCAAGGAAATGTGTTCTAAATGGCATGAAGTGCAGGAGTTTGCTGAAAAATACCATCCAGACAAAGCAGTGGCCATCTGTCTCACTAACATGTACAATGATAGTATAATGTCTCAATTTAGACAAGCATTAAAATGGAGCCTGAAACAAACCTCACTAGACAAAGAAGCAGCGAGCCAAAACAAAGTGTTAGTGGTGAAAAGAGACAAAGAAGAGAAACACAAGGAGAGTTGCCTGACATATGTGGCATATGTCATATTGTCTAGGACTTTAAACTGATAGATTATAGAGGTATGGGTGTTTGTAGGAAACAATCAGGCTGTAGTATTAGGGTTGGAAACAGCAGATATTACCAGGATACCTCAGGGATATGTTTACTGCAGTATAACTGTAAATTGTGTATGCCAAACTATACATGTATTAGGTATATGGTAGAGAAATTATGTTTTTTTTGGGGGGGACTAATTTTTAACACTACAGTGGACCCCCGCCTAACGAGCACCCCGGAAATCGTACAATTATGTAAGTATAATATTGTAAGTGCATTTGTATTTTTGGGGGTCTGAAACAGACTAACCTACGTGACATTATTTCTTAAGGAAGTAAATTCGTTCGGTAATGGCACTTGAGCAGGCTTCTGGAATGAATTTTGCTCGTTAGGCGGGGGTCCACTGTATTCTGATTTAACACAAAGTATTAATGTATTCTTAAAAAAATGAGAAAAAATATTTAAAATTATTGTGTAGGAAGGTACTACTTTTTGTGTTAATTGGGGACCTTCAGCCTGGGAGAAGAGAATAAACACGCTTTAGGCAAAAATGTAGCGATTTCAACTCACTACTGTTTGACCATTTTTTTTTACTTATCACACCTTACATAAATATGAATATTTTAAAGCATTTATTTGAATGTTTGAATATTTGCAAAGACTGTAACTGCAGATCAGTGTTCATAAGCACAGTAATTAATTGGTTCCAAAGTGTCAATGTACAGGAAATAAAATGGATCCCTCAATGCAATATATTTCTTAAGGCACTCTTATAAACCTACATTTCTTCTTAAGAAATTTGTTTTTCCTACCCAAAGTTTGCTAGCTATACAAATATTCTTTTGATGTGTTCCTGTGTTACATTAATGAAACACATCCAGCACTGTTTTCAAGGGAACCATTTTGCATGTATACTTATCTTTAGATCTTACTCTCCCTAATATTATGGAAGAGTACAAACAGCTTCTTCGAGGCTTGTTGTTAGGTGAACCCAAATGCTTTATTGACCCTACTACACCTGTGTCACCCTCATTTGCAGCTTCTATTTCCTAGACCCCTCACTACAAAACTCAGCTGCTCCAACAATCTGGATAAGATTTTACCGACCTGAATAGGCTCACTTATTTTTTCATGAAAACTACATATTTTGAGCATTTCTATCTGCTAAATTTACTGCACTAATTTAGTTTTTTGCGATCCAAAAATATTACACAGAATGAAAGGAAGCAATACGTACTGGTGTGTTGCCATCAAAAAAGACGACAAGCACAATGCCGTGGGCAGTCAAACTCTTGTAAAAATCTTGAATATGCTCAATATAACCCTTCCATTGACCTCCACAAACCCAATTTAGTTTGCCGTACAACTTACGCATGCAAGACATGCCATCCACCACAATGAGTGGGGTTTTTCCAGTTCGCCTTTGGTATTCATCCGCAACCTGCAAACACAAGATAGCATCAAATATCAATACCCCTAGACACCATTAACACTTCAAAATTACAATAACAAATAAGAAGCTTATCTCTAGTATTTAATATAAAAAACAGTCTCATTCAGCTTTCATATTTTCAAGTAAATATAAAACAGCCTCTCCTCACTTAGCAACGTACTCGTTTACCGACGACTCGGACTTACGACGGGCTCTCTGACTAGTATGTGTACCTAAATAATGTATATTAGAGCTGATTTCCTCTATTCTGTTTATTACAATATATGTACGTAGTCCCCAAAAAAACACGAATTCTGGACGCAGTTAAAAAAAAATGCCTATAAATGCCTATCTTTATAGTTTAAACCCTAAATATGCCCCAAAACACTTTAATTTAATTTCAAACTCAGCTTCATACATCCTTAAAAAAAAAAATGTAAAGAAAAACCCGTATACAGTACTGTACTGCTATGTCTCCTGCAGTGCTAGAATGTAAAATACCAATGTTACCTCCATATGTACTGTAATTCATGCAAGCCCATTTTCTTTGGTGTATACTGTAATTCATGCAACCCTGTTTTCTTTGGTAAACGTATGGTAAATATACGGTAATAATATAATTTAGCCTAAGTAGTAGGTTGGTAGACAGCAACAGCCCAGGGAGGTACTACCGTCCTGCCAAGTGAGTGTAAAACGAAAGCCTGTATAATTGTTTTACATGATGGTAGGATTGCTGGTATCTTTTTTCTGTTTCATAAGCATGCAAGATTTCAGGTACAGCGGTCCCTCGGTTTTCGCCGAAAATTAGTTCCAGAATGCTGTTCAAGTGCCATTACCGAACGAATTTACTTCCTTAAGAAATAATGTCACATAGGTTAATCTATTTCAGACCCCCAAAAATAAACTTGCAACAGCACTTACGAAAATACACTTACATAAATGTTCGAGTTTGGAGATGCACGAAAACCGAGGGACCACTGTATATGTCTTGTTACTTCTACTTACACTTAGGTCACACTACACATTCATGTACAAGAATATATATACACACACCCCTCTGGGTTTTCTTCTATTTTCTTACTAGTTCTTGTTCTTATTTCCTCTTATCTCCATGGAGAAGTGGAACAGAATTCGTCCTCTGTAAGTCATGCGTGTTGTAAGAGTCGACTAAAATGCTGGGAGCAAGGGGCCAGTAACCCCTTCTTCTGTATACATTACAGTGGAACCTCGGTTTTCGTGATGAAAACCGAATCGTACAAAAACTGTAGCAATATTTCGCATAAGAAATAATATAAATCCAATTAATCCATTCCAGACACCCAAAAATATTAACAAAAAATACATTTTATAGAGAATAACTATAGCTTTACATACAGAAAACAATGAGGAATAAATATAAATGACTAATGAAATGGATAAATGAACATTTAACATCACTTTTACCTTTACTGAAGACTCTTGTTGGCATATGGAAGACGTGAGGAAGGGAGAGGGAAGAGGAGAGGTTATTGGTTGGAAGGGAAATCCCCCTCCATAAGGACTTCAGGTATCAAGTCCCTATCCGGGGTTACTTCCCTTCTTTGTCTTTTACTGGCACTGGGCCCCTGTCGCACATAAAAACTGTCCAGAGAGGTCTGTTTCTGGTGTCTCTAAGATTTGCCTAAAATGGGACAAGGAATTATCATTGAACATGTTGCAGACATGGCTTGCAACAGCTTTGCAACTTTGCAACTCACTCCACTTTGCACACATGTCCTTAATCACTGAAGAATACACATTCTTCCCTCTCTCTTCCTCCTCCTCTCAAGCAATTTCCTCAGCTGTGGTCTGTTGCTGTTCCAGTTGAAGGTCTTGCAGTTCTTCAGTGGTTAGCTCTTCCCTGTGGTTGTCCACCAACTCTTCCACATCCTGGCAACTCACATCCAACCCCGTACTTTGCTACGAGTTCTTTCTTGAATTCTATCGTGTTTCTCGCCTTCTTTATCAAAGGGCTGGCACTCGGAACTTTCTTTGGCTTCATGGTGGCTTATTTAGCAGTCGCACTCAATAAACAAGCACAAAAAACAATGGATTATCATGAAATGTTTTGGATGAACTCACAGGGTAATGCTCACTCGACGAGAAACAAAGCCAGACTGACTCAGAATGCATGGGATGCTTTGTGTGGGCACGGGCAGGCAGACACGTTCAGTACGGTGGACCAACGAAAACCGAGGTGGTGAACGAAAACTGGGACAAAATTTTGATGAAAAAAGTCGTCGAAAACCGAATTCAACAAAAACCAGGGCAAACGAAAACCGAGGTTCCACTGTATTATGATGGCGTCTTCAAGAGTAGAGAGACTCTTAGTGATTTTAATGTGTACCTGCATGCCAGCACAGTGTGTAAGTATATTTAGGTACAGGTACACATAAGTATACAGTGGACCCTCGGTTAACGAATACCCTGGAAATCGTACAATTATGTAAGTATAATATTGTAAGTGCATGTGGAAGTGTATTTTTGGGGTTCTGAAATAGACTAACCTACGTGACATTATTTCTTAAGGACGTAAATTCGTTCGGTAATGGCACTTGAGCAGGCTTCTGGGATGAAGTTTTTTCGTTAACCGAGGGTCCACTGTAATTATCAGAGTGTACATATAAAATATGCAATAACTTTAAAACACTTGAAATGTTGGAAAATTTCCAAACATAATAGATGTGCTCACGGAGAATGTAAACAAACTGGGTGGGGTGCGCCGTATTTGAAAGACAGCTCGCCATATAGCAAGTTTTGGTCATGATTTGAAATCGCTGTATTAGCGGAACACCGTAAGGCAAAACGCTGTAAAGCAGGGCCCTACTGTATTCTTTCTTTCTTTCAACACGTCGGCCGTTTCCCACCGAAGCGGGGTGGCCCAAAATGAAAAACGAAAGTTTCCCATTTTACATTTAGTAATATATACAGGAGAAGGGGTTACTAGCCCCTTGCTCCCAGCATTTTAGTCGCCTCTTACAGAATTCTTTATGCAAAATTTCAGATACATAAGTCTTGCTACTTCTACTTACACTTAGGTCACACTATGCATGTATGTACAAGCATATACATATACAGTAGGGCCCCGCCTTTCGGCATTCTGTTCATAGGCGAGTTCAAATTATGACCAAAACTTTTGTATACGGCGAGTGGTCTTTCAGATATGGCACGCGCCACCCGATTTGTTTACATTTTCCGTGAGCACATCTCTCTATTATGTAATAATCACTCTTGGGCACATTAAATGTCCAATTTTACGTCAATATACGTAGACATTTTCATTAATCCATCTATGATATTTTCTTCAAAATTATATAAGAAACACGTTACATAGCATATAAACATGCTGTTTATATGCTATGTTTATATGCTATGTAGGTGTGGTTGCCGGGTGGACGGAAAACATTACGTAATACTAATAATAATCACTCTTGGGCACATTAAATGTCTTATTTTACGTTAATATAGACATTTTCATTAATCCATCTATGATATTTTCTTCACAATTATATAAGAAACACGTTACAAAGCATATAAACATACTGTTTATATGCTATGGTGTTGCCGGGTGGAGGGAAAACATTACGTAATATGTACTAATAATAATCACTCTTGGGCACAATAAATGTCTTATTTTACGTTAATATAGACATTTTCATTAATTCATCTATGATATTTTCTTCAAAATTATTTAAAAAACACATTACATAGCATATAAACATGATACATACACCCACAGAATAAAAATTGACAAATATGAGATTTGTTTACCAAGCGACTTAGTAGGACTGTTGGAAGAATTGTTTTCTCTAGTCAAACACTGAGGGGATAACTGTAGAAAAATATTCCTTTCATATGCCTTCACTCTATATATAGCTATTCTCGACCCTTGTGGGTTTAGCGTTTCTTTTTTATTATGATAATAATAATAATAATACTATCATTAACTCTAAAAATAGTGTGTTGCATGAGAATGGGAGTGTTGCTGTTTGTTTATTCTGTACTAACTTGTACACAATGTAAGAATATTTGTATTGTGAGGTATATTATTATAATAAAAAAAAATTATTTTGAGGTAAAAGTTTCACAAACTCTTACAAACGTATGTGAATGAACTAAAAGTGGACACGTATTAATCGCATTCATTTCGCCTGACCGAGTGATCGTCCACTACCTGTTCAGTTTTTTTTTTTTACCTTGACTGAACTCCATATCTTGTTCTCTCTCTCGTTTACTCTTTCGTTAACTAGTTGGCTCTCATTGACTATGGCGTCTAAGCTTAGTTGTGATAAAAAGAGGAGTCATAAGCGTCTTACTTTAAGTGCCAAGTTAGAAATGATTAAACTCAGTGAACTGACTTTTTTGGGTTATCCTAGGTTCTCTATGCATATTCTGCTACGTATGATAATCTATGTAACTGTATTTGTGTATACCTGAATAAACTTACTAACAAGGTATATGTTGATCGCTGAGATAGCCATCAAATACAGTTACATATAGCAGCATATGTGTAGAGAACCTAGGATAACCAAGAGTGTCAGCTAACACTCTTGCTAGGAGCTAATGCTGCTGGGGATTGCAAGTTAAAACCTATGATAATTTATCACTCAGAGAATCCTAGGGCCCTAAAGAGCAAAAGGTAGCCTTCCTGTTTATTATAAATCCAATTCGAAAGCTTGGATGACTACTGATCTTTTCATAAATTGGTTCACAGACTATTTTAAGCCTACAGTTGAGGCTTACTGGAAGGAAAAGAAAATTTCTTTTAATGTTTTACTTGTTTTAGACAATACCCTGCCACTCACCTCTCACACATCAATCTTGATACTTCAAGGTAAGTAATAAGTATACTCTGTGTGTATCTTACTTTTTATTGTGTCTTTTAATGCCTAGTGCTGTTGCTAACTTAATATAAGTTAGTGTAAGCTTGTTGTCTGGCATTTATATGCATTTAGAAGTGGAAAAAATGGCGTTCTGCTTTTCGGCGATGTCTGCGTTATGGCACTAGCCTGGAACCTAATCTGCCATATAAGTGGGGCCCTACTGTACACACACACACCCCTCTGGGTTTTCTTCTATTTTCTTACTAGTTCTTGTTCTTGTTCATTTTCTCTTTGTCTCCATGGGGAAGTGGAACAGAATTCTTCCTCAGAAAGCCATGCTTGTCGTAAGAGGCGACTAAAATGCCGGGGGCAAGGAGCTAGTAACCCCTTCTCCTGTATACATTATTAAAGTAAAAAAGAGAAATTTGTTTTTCTTTTTGGGTCACCCTGCCTCAGTGGATATGGCCAGTTTGTTGAAAGAAGAAGATATATATAGTAGGGCCCCACTTATATGGCAGGTTATGTTCCAGGCTATTGCCGGAAAGCAGAACGCAATTTTTCCACTTATAAATGCATATAAATGCCATACAACAAGTTTACATTAACTTATATTAAGTTAGTAATAGAACTAGGCATTAAAAAACACAATAAAAAGTAAAATACAAACACAGTACATTCATTACTTACCATAAAATATTTTTAGTTTTATTAATGTAGGGGGAGAGGTGAATAGTACTTATTTGTAGGAAGTCAGGTGTAGGTAGCCCTGGCTCCCTGTCCCAAACTTAATACGTATACAATATTTAAAGAGGTCCAGAGATAAAATACACATACAGTACAGCCTCTCCTCACTTAACGACGGAGTTCCGTTCCTAAGACCACGTCGTTAAACGAATTCGTCGCTAAGTGAGGAGCATATTATAATGGTAGTGGGTTTGTGTCAACCATATTTGATATTGTTTTAATGTCACCTTTGCACCATTTATAACATTTCTGGTACATTTTTAAATTTTTATACAGTAGTGTACTGTAAATTTAAATAAACAGATTAGAGGAAATCAGCTCTAATATACATTATTTAGGTATAAATACTTACAAAAATACACTTACATAAATGTTCGAGTTTTGAGCTGCTCGTAACTCGAGGTACCACTGTACATGTACTATATACGTATAACCTTAATTCAACAAACTGGCCGTATCCCACCGAGGCAGGGTGGCCCAAAAATAAAAAAGGAAATTTTCTCTTTTTAAATTTAGTACAGTAGACCATCAGTTTTCGTTGAAAATTCTTTCCAGAATGCTGTTTGAGTGCCATTACCGAACGAATTTGTTCCCATAAGGACAAATGTAAATTAGATTAGTCATTTCAGACCCCCAAAAATACACTTACAAAAGCACTTACGAAAATACACTTACATAATTGTTCGAGTTTGGAGGTGAACAAAAACCGAGGGTCCACTGTAATTTATACAGGAGAAGGGGTTACTAGCTCCTTGCTCCCAGCATTTTAATCGCCTCTTATGACATGCATGGCTTACAGAGGAAGAATTCTATTCCACTTCCCCATGGAGATGACAAAAGTTGTGTCATCTGCAAACAGAACAGGTTCAAAGAGACGAGATGCAATAGGGAGATCATTGATGTATATATGGAAGAGCAAATGGCCAAGAACACTGCCCTGAGGCATCCCTACATTGACAGGCTGAGTTGATGAGGTTATGCCACTAATGGAGACATACTGGTGCTTGTTACTGAGATAAGACTAAAACATTGTGATATCATAATGTTCTAGTTTAAGATGCAGGATGTTGTGATCAACTGCATCGAAGGTTTCCACAGGTCTATGAAGAGGCCCAGAGGATATTAATTGTTTTCAAGAGCTCCATAATGCAGTTAAGCATTTTTATAATTGTATCATTGTATATTGTGAGACACTAGGAAGGGGTAAACTCACTTTTGAATTAATTTTTCAAAGATTTTAGATAGCAATGGCAAATCAGATATGTATTGGTCTAAAAATGATAACACATACACAAATTAATATATAGTGTAATACTGTGTTGCTTTAAGTTGTTTTCATGTTATTGTATATTCTAATTTATATCAAGACTTTTTATTAACTATTTGTAGTGGGAAATACCATGTGTGACTAACCTTGCCTATGTTAACAGAGTAGCAAGCCTGTCCACAGTGGGACTCCAAGAATGACTGTAACCCTCTCACTCCCATGATTGAGGTGTTGTTGACTTCACTTCTCTACCTGCAAACCAAATGACAATAGAAAATAGTATCAAACATTTCAAAAATCATACAGTATATGCAAACCCAAAACTGCCTTAAAATTATTTAATAACATCAGAAATATTAAAGGACTCTGGGTGATCATAAACAAGTTATTAGTTAATCATATAGCAGTAGTAAGAAATACATATACAGTGCACACCCCGAGTTTCGGTCATACTGATTCATTCCAGAAGGCTGTTCAAGTGCCATTACCGAACGAATTTGTTCCCTTAAGGAAAAATGTAAATTAGATTACTCCTTTCAGACCCCCAAAAATACACATACAAAAGCACTTACAATATTAAACTTACATAATTGTTCGATTTCCGAGGTGACCGAAACTCGGGGGTCCACTGTAATTTATTGAAAAAATTCAAATACTACATACAGAACGCACACATACAGAAATTCACAACACATGTTAGACCAAATTAACAACAATGTAATAATATTCTTTAAAAGTGCCAAACTTGAAGTCATTCAGCACTCAGTGGCAGAGGAGAATACACGAAGAAAATAAAAGTGGGTACAGTATAGGATGCAAAGGGCAAATAGATGACAGGGGGTTATGGTAAGCAGCAGCCTTAAACCAAGAGAGCAATGCATAAGCGTACGTAATAAGGCAAATAGATTACTGGGATTTATATCAAGAAGTGTAAGCAACAGAAGTCAGAGGTTATACTACAGCTTTATACATCATTAGTAAGGCCTCACCTAGATTACGCAGCTCAGTTCTGGTCTCCATTTTAAAGAATGGATATAAATTCATTAGAAAACATTCAGCGTAGAATGACAAAGTTAATTCATAGCATTAGAAATCTTCCGTATGAAGAATGATTGAAGTCCCTTAAATTACATTCACTTGTAAGACGAAGAATGAGGGGAGACATGATGGAAGTGTATAAGTGGAAGATGGGTATTAACAAAGGGGATATAAATAAGGTCTTGAGGATATCTCTCCAAGAGAGAACCTGCAGTAATGGATTCAAATTAGACAAGTTTAGATTTAGAAAGGATATAGGAAAGTATTGGTTTGGAAATAGGGCAGTTGATGAGTGGAACAGTCTGCCTAGTAGGGTTGTTGAGGCTAAAACCTTGGGTAGTTTCAAATTTAGGTTGGACAAATACATGAATGAGAGGGATTGGATTTGAGTGGGACTTGCATATGGGTTAATAGAATTTTCAGAGCTTATTGCTTAGGTAGCATTGAAAATTGGGTTGGGCAAGTATCCTGTTAGTGGGATGGATTGTGAAGGACTTGCCCAGTATGGGCCAACAGGCCTGCTGCAGTGTTCCTCCTTTCTTACGTTCTTATGTTCTTATGTAAGATAAGACTAGAAATTTAACATGATTTAAAGTTTTTTTTACCACATGTCATTTTTCAAAATGATACAGTGACACGAAGAAGAAAACTCACCATCATTCATTCAATAGCTGCCTCACCAGATGTATTCTGACATCACAATTCAACTGACCCTCTACCTTTGATATACCTTTGAAGAGTTTCGAGAGTTTCACTACTCTTGGAGCCCGGCCATGGGCCAGGCTTGTCTGGTGCTTGCCTAGTCAACCAGGCTGTTGCTGCCCCACATATCCATCACAACCTGGTTGATCTGGCACCTGGTGAAGATACTTGTCCAGTTTCCTCTCTAGACTGCAACATTCCCAACAATCCTTCAGAGTGCAGGCACTGTACTTTCCAACTCCAGGACCCAAGTCTGGCTAACTGTTTTTACATAAGTGTTACTTTGCTCACAATCCAAAACCACTTGTCTCCACTCACAGTGATGTAACATGTTCACACATGTCTGCTGAATACTCAAGCCCCTACCACTCAAAACCTTTACCTCTCTCCCTCCAACCTTTCCTAGGAAGGAAGGGGTTTGCAGTGGTCTGTAGCAGTGTGTGGGGGATAGGGAAAGCTTGGTGTTGTGTAACTGCTGGTAGTACATTGGAAATGAATGCAGTGACTCATGAAATCATAATAAACAAGATTGTAAAGTAATCACAAAACAAGTGGGGCTCGAACTCTTGGAGAGAGAGTCCCAAAACTCACAAGCCAGTGTAGTAATCACTTGGCCAGCTGGCTCTAAGTCTCATCCAACTAGGTGCAGAGTGGTTTGTGGTGGTGATGTACAGTGTGGGGATGAGAGAGAGAGTGTGAGTGTTCGAGTGTGTGTGTTCGAGTGTGTGTTCAAGTGTGTGTGTTCGAGTGTGTGTGTGTTCAAGTGTGTGTGTGTTCAAGTGTGTGTGTGTTCAAGTGTGTGTGTGTTCAAGTGTGTGCGTGTTCGTGTGTGTTTGTGTGTGAGTGAGTGTAAGCGTAAAAAGGTGTAGGGGTATCGACTGGTGGCATGCAGGTGAAAGGGTGTGGGGTCTTGTGGTGGTGGCTTGTGGGGACTTGAGGAAGGGGGAAAAGAAAAAATGTAACAAAATTGTTTATGATAAAATCGTAAATAGTATCTGCACTAAAAGCAGTGTGGTACATTCTGCTTTCAGAGAAGGGCTGAAAGTAAAAATTACACACCCGGAAAAAAGTGTGTGATTCAAAAAGTAAATAGTGCTCTCAGTTACACAAACCAATCTACAATGTTGTGCTGTATGGTTGGTCTTCATGACCTGGCAAGCCTTGCAAAGCAGAGCAGATCTCCCAATTATGACATGATCAATGTCTGGAACGTGCAATACCTAGTCTTAAGAGAACCAGTCTTTCACAATGAAAACAGTTTTGTGGGGATGGGTAAAAGACCAGGTGTGGTATTAGTACTTTGTGTTTACTAAAGAGATGAAGGAACCAACACTGAATGAAAAGCATAAGGGGATAGGAAGAAATGAGAGATTAAATCACAGTTAAGGCACTGTGAGAATCAAGTGTCAAATGCTTAGTCTCACATGATAACAATATGAATGATAGCTGTGGGTATACAACTCACTACTGAATACACAGTAAATACTTATATATTGCAGGTTTTCTTAACATGTATTTGACATAACACATTTTATATACAGCCTCTCCTTACTTAACGACGGAGTTCCGTTCCTAAGACCATGTCGATAAACAAATTCGTCGCTAAATGAGGAGCATACTATAATAGTAGTGAGTTTGTGTCAACCAATGCACAAGGAATAAGAGGAATAAGACATCTGGATATGTTTATTGATAGAGACATCTTGCCAACCAGTGGCTTTTTTCAATCCAATAAAGAGAATCCTTGAAACAGTGTATGAAATGGAGAGATAATCAAGTGATCAGATCCTTGGCTTTGATAAATCAAGGCTCAGGGACTGAATGCCTCCTATGGAGGAGGGAGGGAGCAACAACTGCCAAGATATGTTACAAAAACATTCACAAAACAAGATAGCTGATAAAATGGTTACTGATAAAAATAAGAAAATTAGTCTACACAGAAAGACAGTGAAGAGATGCAAGGCAAAAACTTCCTTAGCATTTACTGTACATAAAGCCAAAGAACAAGGAATAATATAAACTAAAAATAATTGAATGAGAAAGAAACATAGATGAAGGTATTACTGTAACACCTGAAACCTTGTTCAATCTGTAAAATTGGGACATGCCTGTCGAGTGCCACATACAGGGGTATAAATTATTCCGTACTGATACGAGTCAACAGGAAAGGGGCAGAGTTACTATGCATGTTAGGGAAAATTTAATATAGTGCTCCAGAAACAATATAAGGGTGGAAGGGACAAACATGGAATCTGTTTGGTTGCAATTTATGGAAGGTCATGAAAAGGTAATCTTAGTTGTTGTCTACAGACCTCCAAACCTAGATAGTGACTAAAGTAATCTTCTTTAGGGTGAAACTGATAAGGCATCTAGATACAAAAATGTAGGTTTCATTGGAGATTTTAATTTTAGCCAAATGAACTGGATCTGTTTGATGAAATCTAGAGTCTAGCAACTATCTTAAAATAGTCCAAGAATACTTTTAACAGTTTGTGCCAGAACCAACCAGAGGAAATAAACTGCTTTAGTGGTTCTGGCAAACAAAAATACTATCTTGATAAATAATCTTGAGGTTAATAAAGAGTTTGGAGAAAGTAATCACAAATCACTTTGATTCAATATCTCATGGAATTATGTTAAGATAAGATTTTGTTCAGATTTTTAACCCCAGAGGGTTAGTCACCCAGGATAACCCAAAAAAGTCAGTGTGTCATCGAGGACTGTCTGTCTTATTTCCATTGGGGGCCTTAAATATTGTCCCCCAGGATGCGACCCACACCGGTCAACTAACACCCAGGTACCTACTTGCTTGCTAGGTGAATGGGACAGCAGGTATACCTGGAGAGAGTTCCAGGGGTCAACGCCCCTGCGGCCCGGTCTGTGACCAGGCCAGGTCTATGTAAGGAAACACGCCCAATATTTTCACTCATAGTGTGAGGCAAAAGTGTTGCCTACTAGGCCACGGGACACCATGTTAATAATGATAACAAAGATAAGGTCCACAAATTTTGTGCTGCAGATTATATAGGCCTAAGGAATTACCTGATTAGTGTAGATGAGGTAATTTAACTAGGAATTATCATGAGGGATGCCAGATTAACAGTATATCTGGAGAGGGTTTTGGGGGTCAACGCCCCCGCAGCTCGGTCTGAGACCAGGCCTTATGGTGGATCAGGGTGATAGTTGCCAGTACAACATTTACAAAGCAATATACAAGCTACATAAACCTCATATATTTCTAACAGATAAATTAATGACAATAAATGGATAAATAAAAGACTAAAGCATCTCTTCAGCAAAAAAAAAAAAAAAAAAAAAAGAGGCATTTACTGGTGAATCCAAGAGATAAGTGTCAACTTATTTACCAATATACTCAATTTAAGAGAGAAGTCAAAACATGAATAAGGAAAACCAAAAGAGAATATTAAACTGAGGTTACAAAGGCTTCTTTCAGGTATAAAGAAATAAGATTAGGGGAAAAGATAGGCCTACTAAATGTAACTCAGGTCAGTTTACTGACAGTGACAAAGAAATGTGTAGTACCATTTTTAACCTTTATTTGTTCTGTTTTTACACAAGAGGATACAAACAAAATCACAGATATCACTAATTGTACAGGTCAGGATGAAAATAAATCATGTAAGATCAAAGTCACTAGTGACTTAGTTCTTAGACAACTAGGTAGATTGAAACTATGCAAGTCACTGGGCCCTGACAAGCTGTTTTCAAAGGTTTACCTGGAGGGTTCTGAAGGAATGTAAGAGGTAACTAAGCAAACTATTACTAGTCTCCTCAACAGATCACTATAAATAAATATCATAGCAGATAAGTGGAAAATGGCAAATGTGATACCCATTTAGAAAGTGGGAGATTATGAACCAATCAGCCAAACCTCAGTGTGTGTTAAAGTTGACAGAATCAATAATTGTGGATAAGAATTCAAATCCATGTTGATAGCTATAATTTGATCAATGAATCTTAGCACAGTTTTGCAAAGTAATGAATTTACTCACCTTTTTCACTAAGGAATTTGAGGTGGTAGACCAAAATAAAGATTACGATATTGTGTATACGGACTTCAGTAAGACCTCTGATGACATACCAAACAAAAGATTTATGAAAAAAAGTAGCAGCATGAGATATAGGAGGAGAAATTATTACCTAGGTTGAGTCATGGCTCAACCTGTTACAAGTGGTGTGCCATAGGGGTCAGTATTGTGACCCCTCATTGTTTGCAATCTACATAAATGACACAGATGTGAGAATAAATAGCAACATAAATTTGCCAAATTAAAATAGGCCATAATTTTTAATGAAAACACAAGTAAGTTACAGGATGACCTAAACAGGTTGATGTGGTCGGAGAAGTGGCAGATGCAGACAAATGTAAAGTTCTAATACAGTACTAGGCAAAGAAAATAACTAAAATATATACTGCTTTGAAATTGGGTCCATCTTTTTGAAACACCCTGTATTATAAGTACTTATAAGCTAAATAATGTATATCTTAGTCAAAGTGAATGCAAAAAGAGATCTAGTCCTGGCTAACAGAAATTTAAAGTCAACACAAGTGTACATATTATTATTATTATTATTATTATAATCAAATAGAAGTGCTAAACCACAGGGGTTAATACAAGTGTACATAAGTGTTCACAATAAGGCTAAGAGTTTCTAGCTTCAGTATGAATAATGGTAGTCTTAAAGCTATACTTCAACTACATATAATCTATTAGAAGGCTTCCTTTGATTATGCCCCTTTGTTCTGGTCTCCATGTTACAAAACGGACATAAATGCACTTGAAAATGTACAGAGGATAACAAAGTTGATCTCATGTTTCAGAAACCTTTAGTATGAAGATTAAAAAAAAAACCAGTTTTAATTATTTTTTATTTCTTATGAGCCAAACATGACTTATAGTCCATACTCATAATTAGATACAAATGTAGCCACAGAAGAAAGCCACTAATTATGCACTGCATTTTGGGCAATCATAAGGCTTACATACTACTAAAATTTATACCTGTTAAAATATGCAAGACATTGATTATCAATATAGTTTGTGTAAGCCACTACAATCTCGTGGCCTGGTGACAAAAGCTCTCACTTCACACGCTGAGTGTTCTACTCGGCAAGGGTAGAAACATTAGGTGTGTTTCCTTACACCGGTTGTCCATGTTCCCCCATTAGTAAAATGGGTACCTGGGTGTTAATTGGGTGGTGTGGGTCGCATTCTGGGACAAAATTGACCTAATTTGCCCAAAATGCTCTGCATAACAAGCAGCTTTCTATATACTGTAGTAGTATGTATGTCATTGATGTCAGCTAGGCCTGTATACCTTGTACATATACTTAAAGAAATAAAGATATTATTATTATAGAGGCTTACATGGCTGAGCTAGTAGGCACTGTGCCTATTTATAAAGGAACTATAACCTAGCATACATTTTTACTACATTGTGAAGTATCACTTCACCAGATATAGTATACAAATCAAAGGTTACTCCTAGATCTTTCTTTGAGGTTGCTGTTGAAATGAGCTCCTCATTGCACAATACAGTACCTTGAAAATATTTATTTGCATGAATTTACACTTTGAGCCAGATGTAGTATGGGTTAAGTTTTCATAAGACACAGGGACAGTGTACTATCAATTAGTCATTGCAGATCAAGCATGTTTAACACCCTACCCTGCTGTGCTGTATGACCCTTGTGGGTTTAGCGCTTAGTTTTGATTACATCAATAAAATATGAATGTATTTAATGGTCCACATAGGTTTAGCATGGATGGCCTGGTGTGAGCTGAGTGCGCTAGCGACCGAGCTACGGGACACCGCAGTTAGATAGGCCTAGCTGAAATATACCCCAAGATTTAGATTTACTCAGACACATGCAAACTGTAAAAAAAAAGAAGAAATGCATACCTTCATTTCCAATGATAATAATAAATCTTTATTTTTACAAGTACATATTACAACTGATACAGACTTAGCTGACATCAGTGGTATACTATATAGAAAGTTCTCTACTGTCAGTAGAGAACACTTAAATCTGCCTCTAATATGAATTGGTATTTAACACATATGGGCATTTTATTTACATTGCACGAGACAAGTAGGGGGTCCAATTATTATAATAATTGGGATCGCTAAACCCGTAGGAGGCCTGGTCACAGACCTGGCCGCGGGGGCGTTGACCCCCGGAACTCTCTCCAGGTATACAGCGCATGTTGGGGTGGGGGAGATGGAAGGTATTCAGGCTCAATTCAGGGAACCGGAGCACAGATCCAATTCCCTAGAACAAGAGCCCCTCACCAACGTCAAGGAACCTCCCTTGAGGGAAGGGGGGCCCAAAATACTTCCTTGTGGAACTCCATGTCTCATCGGCAGTTCTGTTGTCTGGTCTGTGTAATGAACTGGTCTGTGATGGACTGCTCTGATTTGTAAGTCAGTAAGTTTATTCTAGTACAGGTACACATAAATACAATTACATAAATTATAATAAATAGCAGCATATGTGTAAATTACCTAGGATAACCCAAAAAAGTCAGACCTCACTGATAGACTGTTAAGATAAAATTTTGTTCGGATTTTTAACGGAGGGTTAGTCACCAAAACAGTATGTCATCGGGAACTGTCCGTCTTATTACCATTGTGGTCCTTTAATCTTGCCCCCAGGATGCGAATCCACAACAGTCGACTAACATCCAGGTACCTATTTATTGCTTGGTGAACAAGGACAGCAAGTGTAAGGAACCCTGCCCAACGTTCCACCCGTGTTGGGGATCGAACCACGGACACTCAGTTGTGTGAACTGAGTGTACTCTCAACCGATCCACAAAACACCAGGCTCTGAATAATACTCTGCTCTAAGTTCATTTAGGTACAAGTACACATAAATACAATTATACATGGCAACACATGTGTAAATTACTTAGGATAGCCCAAAAAGTCAAAGTGACTTATATATTTCCAGACAGACTGCTCTGAATGACGTAAGGCTGTGGATAACGGACTGCTTTGAGTGATGGATTACCTCTAATGATGGCTTGCTTTGAGTGATGGATTACCTCTAATGATGGCTTGCTTTAAGTGATGGATTACCTCTAATGGTGGCTTGCTTTGAGTGATGGATTACCTCTAATGGTGGCTTGCTTTGAGTGATGAACGGCTTTGAGTGTTGAACTAACCTGAATGATGAACTGCATTTGATCACACCTAAGTTACCGAGTCCTAACTATCAGGAAGCACTAACCAAGCATAATATACAATAACCGAACCTAAACTAAGCCAACGTAGCTTAAACCAAACCTAAATTCCGTTGCTGGATAACTCGTGTCTATATTTTAACAAGTCGCCGAACCTGATGCCTGGATAACCAGCTGATTTCGGGAATTTGAAACATGGGTGACTTTGCCGGCCTTAAGTTGTATTAATAGCTTAGTCACACAGCACACTCTCTCACATTATTATTATAATCAAAAGAACACTCACAAATTATTTACGTTAATGATTCTGTTTACCAATCCACTGGTGCAGCTGGTAGTGCTGCTGTTGTCATACAGTGATGGCTCACTTAAAGAAATTGGAGCACGCATCAATAACTGGGCCTCTACCCTTCAGACAGAACTGTTTGCCATACTCCTTGCACTCAAATGCGTCCATGTATCTAAGGTTGACACTTTAATTGTAACTGATTCTCTATCATCCATAAATTCTCTTAACTCATTAAATATAAACTGGCATGCTTGTGTCAGCAGCCAGACACAGGTATGGTAGGATTGTGGACAGTGGAGTCAGAGTGCACATGCTGTGGACTACGTTAAAACTCACAGATATCTTGGTGTAGATGTACCCTTTAACAAATCCACTATACCACAACTAAATAAAACATGCAAAGATAGACTAAATGCTCATAAAGCTGTTGCTGGCTAGATTTTAGATTTTGCCACCGAAGTGGCTAGTTCATTGTGCACCCCATATCCATCCTGTGGACGGTAGCGCAAGAGCATATGGATACACAAAAGGCCTAGGCACTAGGCCCCAAAGGGGTTAACAATTGTACATTTGGGTTTATATCTACATTTCAATTATCTGTTACAAGCAAATTTAGGAAATTTGCTTATTACAATTTGTATCTTATTTCATGAATAAGATATCTTGACATGTCACATAGGTTATTATACTGTCTATCTCTATATTCCTCAATAAGTGCACAGTTAAGCACATAGTGTTCAAGACAGTGACCATATGCCTGATCACATAATTTGCATTTAGTTTGATCATCATCTGTGTCTCCCAAACTGTCAGAAGTACCTGTAGCCAAGCCTAAGCCCGGCCACTACAACATCAGTCAGTCTGTTCACATTGCAAGTTGCTCCACAAACATGCCCATCTGTGCTCGCATTATCATGAGCACAGATAGGCACGTTCATGGAAATTAATTTGGATTTATATCTACAGTTTACTTATCTGTTACAAGCAAATTTAGGAAATTTGCTTAGTATAAGTGGTATCACACCTTCACTACCTGGAATCTACCTGGAGAGAATTCCAGGGGTCAACGCCCCCGCGGCCCGGTCTGTGACCAGGCCTCCTGTTGGACCAGAGCCTGATTAACCAGGCTGTTACTGTTGGCCGCACGCAGTCCAACGTACCTGCCTGGAGTCTACCTGGAGAGAATTCCAGGGGTCAACGCCCCCGCGGCCCGGTCTGTGACCAGGCCTCCTGTTGGACCAGAGCCTGATCAACCAGGCTGTTACTGCTGGCCGCACGCAGTCCAACGTACGAACCACAGCCCGGCTGATCAGGTACCGACTTGAGGTGCCTGTCCAGTGCCTGCTTGAAGACAGCCAGGGGCTTGTTGGTAATCCCCCTGATGTATGCTGGGAGGCAGTTGAACAATCTTGGGCCCCTGACACTTATTGTGTTGTCCCTCAACGTGCTAATGGCACCCCTGCTCTTCATTGGGGGGATGTTACATCGCCTGCCGAGTCTTTTGCTTTCGTAGGGAGTGATTTTTGTGTGCAAGTTTGGTACTAAGCCCTCGAGAATTTTCCATGTGTATATAATAATGTATCTCTTCCGCCTGCGTTCTAGAGAGTACAGGTTTAGGAACTTCAAGCGTTCCCAGTAGTTGAGGTGGTTTATCGCACTTATGCGTGCGGTGAAGGTTCTCTGCACATTTTCAAGGTCAGCAATTTCACCCGCCTTGAAAGGTGCAGTTAGTGTGCAGCAATATTCCAGCCTAGATAGAACAAGCGATCTGTAAAGTGTTAACATGGGCTTGGCATCACTAATAATATATCTTGACATGTCACATAGGTTATTATACTGTCTATCTCTATATTCCTCAATATGTTGCTGGCTACAACCCCAACTATGGTGCTAATGTGAGAATCGTGAGAATGATGTACATAGCCTATATTAGGTCCTTAATTGATTATGCTGCTCTCATGTTGATATTAGCTAGAGAAAGTTCTCTCCGACCCTTAGAGTTAATGCAAAATGAAGCTCTCAGAATTATTCTTGGCTGTCCCAAATCTACAATCCTATCAGTGATAGGATTGTTGAGATTAACACTGTACTTGGTATTAGAATGTTAAGAAATGAACCAGACACTGTCACAATGAATCTTACTAAATGTCTAGAAGTAAATACTAAATGGATTGTGAAAACATGCAATTACATTAAGTTTTTCAACCTGCATGAATTGTATCACTGTAGGCAACAAGAGCATTTCACCCCTCCATGGAAGCTGTGTTCATTTAATATCACATACCTGCAAGTCCCTCCCAAGAAGCTCATTGCTAGTAATCCCTTCCTTAAATCACTTGTTAAAGCAACTGCTCAAGAAGAAATTTCTCACACTGATGGATCTAGTAATAAGTTATCACACTGATGGATCTAAACAGGAGTCTTCTGGCAGGGCTGCATCTGCTCTGGTTGCCACCTCCCTAGTTAAGAACAATAATAAATATTGTTAGAAGTGCAGCACAAGGCCGTAGAGGTGGCTTATATTCTGTAATCAGGTGAGGTGAAGCAGGAGGAGGCGGGGTCATAGTGGTACCATCCACTATTCGAAGTAGGTCTTCGTCCAAAGGTTGGACAAGTGTTGAAGATGTCGGAATGCTGTTCTTAGGTTTGCTAGGCACCCGTATGCTGCAGCAGTGATTTGGTTGATGTGCGCCTCAGGAGATGTGCCTGGTGTTATACTCACCCCAAGATCTTCCTCAATCTTCATGACTTTGCACCTGGTGGGG
>WNWK01005154.1:114358-125895 GCA_009830355.1 Cherax destructor | reverse complement strand
ATTCACTGTATTTCTTTCACTTGTCACATATTTATTTCACTTTATTATCCAGGGTGACACACGTGGCAACGTCGCCTGGAGCACACTAGGCCCACTGATCCCGCCACCAAATATTTATTTCTAGTTCACTTATAAAATTATGGCTCTCCCCACACTTATGTGGCTCAGGGTAACTCGTAAATCGCTTCAAGGGTTGTTCACTACCCTGACACACTTGATAACCCCTGCAGTACCCTTGGGTAGCCCTCAAAAACACTTATATGTACAGAGCCCTACATGTTGCGACTAACCCACACGGCGTCCCTACTGTGTGACTCAGTGTATGTGACTGGGTGGGTGTGTGTGTGAAGTTGGTGTGGGTGGCAATGTATGTGACTCAGTGTATGTGACTGGGTGGGTGGATGTGTAGTTGGTGTGGGTGGCAATGTATGTGACTCAATGTATGTGACTTGGTGTGCAGTTAGTGTGGGTAGTTAGGTGAGTCAACTCTTGTGACACGATTTATCTCAAAAGCTATCTTAGGAGCTTACAATAGGGCCCCGATCTTAAGACATTAACATATTTCTGAAAATTCGTAAGCTGACTGTTCAGTACTCAGAACCTTTTTCCCCACAAAAACACATGTTACATTCAGAGGTATGTTCACAATCCATGATATTTACTATCTAGTTTAGTTACTTTTTTTTCCACAAAATATTTACCCAATATTTTACATTCAGTGGTGTTCCGTTTTTCACTTACAAAATAGTATCAAACATTGTTTATCTAATGTATTCATATTGACATGATGTACATTGCCAGTAGACTAAAAGTGTAAATGAAGCCAACAGTAACTCACAAGATCTGGATAACTATATAATATTTACTGAGTAAAATGATGCTGTGTTGAAAATAAATTTGTTAGCATCACTTAAAAGTTACTACTGGCAGTGTATTCTGGGTCATACTGCAACATAACATGCAAATATAAATATAATTTAACTATTTGGGATGTATTTCTTGAAGTATAACACTTACTGCTTACTAGGCACAATTACACGTTATCTGTGGATTTGAATAATGTTAATATTATAATTTTTTCATTATTATTGCTTGTAATGTTTTTCTGTATTAAATTTAAATAAATTGGAAGGTACTAAAATGTTATTTATAATATGTAAGCTTGTTTCTATCAGGAATGAACTACAACAAACATCCATCTTTATATTTGTGGCAAACCTTTTGAATGGATTTATGGAAAATTAATTGAGTTGACCACAGAATGTTCATAGAGGTTCTTGCATGTGTAATTTACAGTTTACACTCCATTTAAGTGCCTTCAACATTATTAACAATAATGTTGAAGGATCAGTTATGGAAGGAGAAGAGGGAATATAAATGTGTAAATTCAAGGATTATGTGGATTAAAATAAGGGTCGGATGCGAAAAGTGGGTTATAATAGGCGTGTATGCACCTGGAGAAGAGAGGAGTGTAGAGGAGAGAGAGAGATTTTGGGAGATGTTGAGCGAATGTATAGGAACTTTTGAACCAAGTGAGAGAGTAATTGTGGTAGGGGACCTAAATGCTAAAGTAGGAGAAACATGTAGAGAGGGTGTGGTAGGTAAGTTTGGGGTGCCAGGTGTAAATGATAATGGGAGCCCTTTGATTGAACTTTGTATAGAAAGGGGTTTAGTTATAGGTAATACATATTTTAAGAAAAAGAGGATAAATAAGTATACAAGATATGATGTAGGGCGAAATGACAGTAGTTTGTTGGACTACGTATTGGTAGATAAAAGACTGTTGAGTAGACTTCAGGATGTACATGTTTATAGAGGGGCCACAGATATATCAGATCACTTTTTAGTTATAGCTACAGTGGGAGTAAAAGGTAGATGGGATACAAGGAAAATAGAAGCAGTAAGTAAGAGAGAGGTGAAGATTTATAAACTAAAAGAAGGAGGCAGTTAGAGTAAGATATAAACAACTATTGGAGGATAGATGGGTTAGTGAGAGTGTAGGCAATGGGGTAGATTTAAAAATGTAATGTTAGAGTGTTCAGCAGAAGTTTGTGGTTACAGGCGAGTGGGTGCGGGAGGGAAGAAGAGCGATTGGTGGAATGATGACGTAAAGAGAGTAGTAAGGGAGAAAAAGTTAGCATATGAGAGCTTTTTACAAAGTAGAAGTGATGCAATGAGGGAAGAGTATATGGAGAGAAAAAGAGAGGTTAAGAGAGTGGTGAAGCAATGTAAAAAGAGAGCAAATGAGAGAGTGGGTGAGATGTTATCAACAAATTTTGTTGAAAATAAGAAAAAGTTTTGGAGTGAGATTAATAAGTTGAGGAAGCCTAGGGAACAAATGGATTTGACAGTTAAAAATAGGAGAGGAGAGTTATTAAATGGAGAGTTAGAGGTATCGGGAAGATGGAGGGAATATTTTGAGGAGTTGTTAAATGTTGATGAAGACAGGGAAGCTGTGATTTCATGTATAGGGCAAGGAGGAATAACATCTTGTAGGAGTGTGGAAGAGCCAGTTGTGAGTGTGGGGGAAGTTCTTGAGGCAGTGGGTAGAAGTTCTTGAGGCAGTGGGTAGAATGAAAGGGGGTAAGGGGCAGCTGGGATTGATGGGATAAAGATAGAAATGTTAAAAGCAGGTGGGGATATAGTTTTGGAGTGGTTGGTGCTATTATTTAATAAATGTATGGAAGAGGGTAAGGTACCTAGGGATTGGCAGAGAGCATGTATTGTTCCTTTGTATAAAGGCAAAGGGGACAAAAGAGAGTGCAAAAATTATAGGGGAATAAGTCTGTTGAATGTACCTGTAAAAGTGTATGGTAGACTTATTATTGAAAGAATTAAGAGTAAGACAGAAAGCAGGATAGCAGATGAACAAGGGGGCTTTAGGAAAGGTAGGGGGTGTGTAGACCAAGTGTTTACAGTGAAACATATAGGTGAACAGTATTTGGATAAGGGTAAAGAGGTTTTTGTGGCATTTATGGATTTGGAAAAGGCATATGATAGGGTGGATAGGGAGGCAATGTGTCAGATGTTGCAGGTGTATAGAATAGGAGGTAGGTTACTGAAAAGCAGTGAAGAGTTTTTATGAGGATAGTGAGGCTCAGGTTAGAGTGTGTAGGAGGGAGGGGGACTATTTCCCAGTAAAAGTGGGCCTTAGACAAGGATGTGTGATGTCACCGTGGTTGTTCAATATATTTATAGATGGGGTTGTAAGAGAAGTGAATGCGAGGGTCTTGGCAAGAGGTGTGGGGTTAAAAGATAAAGAATCAAATACAAAGTGGGAGTTGTCACAGTTGCTTTTTGCTGATGACACTGCTTTTGGGAGATTCTGAAGAGAAGTTGCAGAGGTTGGTGGATGAATTTGGTAGGGTGTGTAAAAGAAGAAAATTGAAAGTGAATATAGGAAAGAGTAAGGTGATGAGGATAACAAAAAGATTAGGTGACGAAAGATTGGATATCAGATTGGAGGAGAGAGTATGGAGGAGGTGAATGTATTCAGATATTTGGGAGTGGACATGTCAGCAGATGGGTCTATGAAGGATGAGGTGAATCATAGAATTGATGAGGGAAAAGGGTGAGTGGAGCACTTCGAGTCTGTGGAGACAAAGAACTTTGTCCATGGAAGTAAAGGGGAATGTATGAGAGTATAGTTATACCAACACTCTTATATGGGTGTGAAGCATGGGTGATGAATGTTGCAATGAGGAGAAGGCTGGAGGCAGTGGAGATGTCATGTCTGAGGTTAATGTGTGGTGTGAATATAATGCAGAGAATTCGGAGTTTGGAAATTAGGAGAAGGTGCGGGATTACCAAAACTATTATCCAGAGAGCTGAGGAGGGGTTGTTGAGGTGGTTCGGACATGTAGAGAGAATGGAGCGAGACAGAATGACTTCGAGAGTGTATAAATCTGTAATGGAGGGAAGGCGGGGTAGGGGTCGGCCTAGGAAAAGTTGGAGGGAGGGGGTAAAGGAGGTTTTGTGTGCGAGGGGCTTGGACTTCCAGCAAGCATGTGTGAGCGTATTTGATAGGAGTGAATGGAGACAAATGGTTTTTAATACTTGACGTGCTGTTGGAGTGTGAGCAAAGTAACATTTATGAAGGGATTCAGGGAAACTGGCAGGCCAGACTTGAGTCCTGGAGATGGGAAGTACAGTGTCTGCACTCTGAAGGAGGGGTGTTAATGTTGCAGTTTTATAACTGTAGTGTAAAAAATAAATAACAAGGTAAACTGTCCAGAATTTCTGAAATGTCTAAAATAAGGAAACTATATGGGAATGCTTAGGAACTGTATTAGCAGCCCTTCTAGCTTCTTAAATTTCTAACCATTTTTCAGTTAATACTGAACTAATTATCATAACATCTCCTCTAATGTCCTAATTTCCCTATGATATTTGACCTAAATTACTAACCTTCATACTTTGTATTACAGAAGAACCACTGTTGGCAGCAATTCAGCAAGATGTTGTAATGTATGTTGGTCAGACAGCAGAACTACGCTGTGAAACTTCAGGAATTAACCCTAATGATGTTAGATGGAGTCGTATTGGTGGACGCCTCCCTCCTGGCGCTATAGCACGTGGCAATCTTCTCAGGTACTGGCTCATTCTTTGTTGAATAATTATATATTGTAAGTGGTTGTATAAATAATAAAATAATATAGGTAGGTGAACAAGAAATCATAATACAGTGGACCCCCAGTTTTCGTACGGTCCGAATATTGTACAATTCAGATTTAGAACACTTTTTTGGGCGAAATTTTGATTCGGAAATCGTACATATCAGATGTGTCCACCCGCCCCCCAGGACGAAGCCACTCTCATGCATACGTGTCTCAGTCTGGCCCTGTCACTGGTTGAGTGAGCATTCATCCAAAACATTTTGCAATTTTTGTGTTTAATTATTGATTGCGACTGCAAAATAAGCCACCATGGGCCCAAAGAAAGTTCCTAGTGCCAGCCCTTTGGTAAAGAAGGTGAGAAACATGATAGAATTCAAGAAAGAAATTGTAGAAAAATACGAAAGTGGCGTACGTTTAGCTGAGCTTGCCAGGATGTATGGGAAGTCGAAATCAACAATCTGTTCCATCCTGGCAAAGAAAGTAGAAATCAAGGAAGCTAAAGTTGCGAAAGAAGTAAATATACTAACGAAACAGAGATCACAAACAATCGAAGATGTGGAGAAGTTGTTGCTTGTGTGGATCAACGAAAAACATTTAGCGGGAGATAGTGTTGTGGAGTCAATCATTTGCGAGAAGGCAAGGCAGTTGCATGCGGATCTCGTAAAGAAAATGCCTGGAACGAGTGCTGCTGTTAGTGAATTTAAGGCCAGCAAAGGCTGGTTCAACAGATTCAAGAAGTGTAGTGGCATACACAGTGTTGTAAGGCATGGTGAGGCTGCAAGTTCAGACAAACGTGCGGCCAAAGAATTTGTGGATGAATTCAAGGAGTACGTAGAGGCTGAAGGATTCGTCCCCAACAAGTGTTCAATTGTGACAAAACAGGCCTCTTTTGGAAGAAAATGCCAAAGAGGACCTACATCACGCAGGAGGAAAAGGCACTGCCAGGACACAAGCCTATGAAGGATAGGCTAACCCTTTTGTTCTGTGGTAATGGTAGTGGGGATTTCAAAGTGAAGCCTTTACTGGTGTATCACTCCGAAAATCCCAGATTCAAGAAAAACAATGTCGTCGAGAGTAAATTGTGTGTGATGTGGAAAGCTAATAATAAGGCATGGGTCACGAGGCAAATTTTCATTGACTGAGTCCATGAAGTGTTTGGCCCAAGTGTAAAAAAATACCTCCTGGAAAATAAATTGCCACTCAAGTGCCTCCTGGTACTGGACAATGCTTCTGCTCATCCTCCAGACTTGGAAGACCAATTGTTTAGGTACTTCAGTTTTATAACAGTGAAGTTCTTGCCTCCTAACACCACTCCTCTCATCCAGCCCATGGACCAGCAGGTCATTTCTAACTTCAAAAAACTCTACATGAAACCAATGTTTCAAAGGTGCTTTGAAGTGACCTCGGACACTGAATTGACCCTAAGAGAGTTCTGGAGGGATCACTTCAATATCCTCCATTGCATAAGCCTTATAGGTAAGGCTTGGCAGGAAGTGACTTCCAGGACTTTGAACTCTGCTTGGAGAAAATTATGGCCAGAATGTGTCCTCAACAAGGATTTTGAAAGGTTTGAGGCTGACCCTACACCTGTTGTGGAATGTATTGTGTCTTTGGGGAAGTCCATGGGATTGGATGTGAGTGGCCAGGATGTGGAAGAGTTGGTGGATGACCACAGGGAAGAGCTAACCACTGAAGAGCTGCAAGACCTTCATCTGGAACAGCAACAGACCACAGCTGAGGAAATTGCTTCAGAGGAGGAGGAAAAGAGAGGGAAGAAGGTGCCTTCTTCAGTGATTAAAGACATGTGTGCAAAGTGGAATGAGTTGCAAACTTTTTTTGAAAAATGTCACCCTCACTAAGCTGATACAAGCCATATCTGCAACATGTTCAGTGACAATACCTTGTCCCATTTTAGGCAAGTCTTAAAGAGATGCCAGAAACAGAGCTCTCTGGACAGATTTTTAATGCGACAGGGGTCCAGTGCTAGTAAAAGATAAAGAAGGGAAGTAACTCCAGAGAGGGCTTTGATACCTGAAGTCCTTATGGAGGGGGATTCCCCTTCCAAACAGTAACCTCAACTCCCTCTTCCCTCCTCACCTTCTTCAATACGCCAACAAGAGTCTTCAATAAAGGTATGTAATGTTCATTTATCATTAAAATTAGTGCTTTATATTTATTTCTCATTGTTTTCTGTATGTAAAACTATAGTTATTCTTGAAAAAAAATGTATTTTTTGTTAATTTTTTTTGGTGTCTGGAACGGATTAATTATATTTACATTATTTCTTATGGGAAATATTACTTCAGTTTTCGTACTTTTCAGATTTAGAATAACCTTCTGGAACGGATTAAGTATGAAATCCGGGGTGCCACTGTATTAATAATAATCTTTACTTCTACAAGTACATATACATATGTGTACAGGTCTATCTGACATCAGTGGCATACTACTATATAGAAAGCCCCTGGTTATGTAGAGCATTTCAGGCAAATTAGGTCAATTTTGTCCCCAGGATGCGACCCACACCAATCGACTAACACCTAGATACCTATTTTACTGATAGGTGAACATGGACAGCAGGTTTTTTAAGGAAATACATCCTAATGTTTCCACCCGTACCAGGGATCGAACCATGGACCGCAGTGTGTGAGCTGAGTGTGCTAGCAATCGAGCTACAGGACACCTAAGAATCACTATTGTCAGCATTGTTAGGAAAGTTCTAAATGCATGTAAGGAGTACCTAGGTGTTTTGTATTTAGTAGATTTGTAAGAAATAAAGCACACAAAACACATGAGAAAAGTCTCCAATTTGCAGGAGTTAGGGTCCTGGAGGTGATGTGAATCCTGAAGTCACAGATAAAAAAAAATTTCACGTGTCTTAATTATTGTGTAAGTCTGTTAGATAGGAGTGGAAGCATTTGCTTTTTATGACTTAACATGCTTTTGGAGTGTGAGCAAGATAATATTTATGAAGGGGTTTAGGGAAATTGGTTTGCCAGACTTGAGTGGGAAGCACAGTGAATGCACTCTGTAAAAGAGATAAAGTGTTGCAGTTCAGAGGGTCATCTAAACTGTAATGTAAGCACACTTCTGGCAAGACAGTGATTGAATGAGTGATGGTGAAAGTGTTTCTTCTTTTCAGGTCACTCTACTTCAATGGGAGACTGCTGGTGTGTTAAAAAAATATTATTAAATTTTGCTTTAAGCTGTTTAACATTGACACTCATAAAAAGAACACATTTTGAATGAAATTGTATGGTTTTCTTCAATTTAGAGGTCATGTGCTAAGTAACAATGTAGGAGTTGTCTGCCGAGCAGCAGATTAGGGGTTGTGTACGAAGTATCAACTTAGGAGTTGTGTACCAAACATCAACTTAAGGGTTGTGTGCCAAACAACAATTAAGGGTTATTTGGGGTCATGTGAAAAGTAACAATTTAGGGATAATGTGCTAAGCAACAATTTAGAGATCACATACCAAGCAAAAAAGACAATGGGGCACCAAGCAAAAATGTGAATAATCAAAGCTATCCACTAAATGGTCACCAGTAAAATGTGTATAATAGGGTTATGAAACATGTGAATTCAGAGGTGTGGCTAATCCATTTTACAATCATATATACAAAGAAGACATTACTGTCTATATTTGTGCATTTAATTAAAATTGATAAAAAAAAAATCAATTTCAGACTACCTTTCATCCAGCCAGAAGACAGCGGCAGATATCAGTGTGAAGCTTTGACTGCCTCTGGATACCCCAGATCTGATGTCATCACGCTCACTGTGACAAGTGAGTCCCAGCACTTGCTTACTAACATGCATGGCAGTACCACAGTTCATCATAAACATTAGATGCAAATGCATCATTGCTAATAATATATAGGAACATTCTTTGCATGCAAAGATCTTTTTTTTTCCTGTTTGCTTTTTGTAATTAGTAAAAGAAACTTAATTTTATGAGTAAATTTAATGGCAAAATTAATAAAGATTCAAGTACAATATGTAACCCTCTTGACAATCTTAAGAATATTTTTCTGATTGTTTTAAAAGAAAAAAATTTTTTGCAATCAGTATTTATCGAGATATAGAGGCATGAAGTTGACAGAAAGTGAACCGCTTAAGGCAACATCGGCGACTGCCGCTCACTCGGTAATATTATTTTTACTTTTATTCAATTTTTTTTCTTTTCTTTTCTAATATTTTATTTTTCAAGTAACTTTTGTGGCCTGTGAGACCAATATAATGCATAATGTATATACTATATCCACTCATTGTATGCAACACAACAGCCACACAAACATTATTATCATTACATTGGTGACAAAACATGTTTACACAAACCCATGCTGCCTTACCCACTATCCACGCTGCCTTCCCCACTTCCCACGCTGCCTTCCTCACTACCCATCCTGTCTTCCCCACCACCCACATGGAAATAAGTCACTTTGTCTGACTTTTTTGGGTTATCCTAGGTAATCTACACATATGGTGCTATGTTTACACAAACCCACGCTGCCTTCCCCACCACTCACTGTCTTCCTCACCAACCATGCTGTCTTCCCCACCACCCACGCTGCCTTCCCCACCACCGACATGGAAATAAGTCACTTTGTCTGACTTTTTTGGTGGAAGGTTGATAATTGTCTGGGTTTTTAGCACTATTTCTGGTATCCTGGGCATTGGTTTTGGTGACAAACTTCTCAAAACCATGAGATTCATCTTCACTGACACTTCAATCTGTGTTAGAACTATCACTTCAGAAGGGAAAAGTCCCAATTCACTGGGGAGTGAGGTATTCCTTACCGCTAGGCTTGGTGACCAAGGTGTACTGAATTAGCACTCCCACAATGCACTGCAGTCTTCCCGATTTTTTTTATACTGTGCACACTGACCACGCAGACCCATTCTCTCCCGTGTAGGTCTACCAGCTAGCTTTCTCCTGCTAGATTTGAAGCCGCTAGAATTTTGGCAGATTAATACATCACCAACACTGGCTCGTAAGCCATACCTATACGTCACCGACAGTGAAAGGGTTAAATATATACAGTAGATCGTCATTTAGCACGGTAGTTACGTTCCTGAAAATATCATGCCCCAAAAAGCCAAACAAGTTTTTTTTAAACCGACAGATCTTACGAAAATAAAAGTGAATATGTAATTGTAGTTCATTATCGTGATGTATTATGTTGTTTTTACTGCTTAAGACTACAAATGTAACAGAAATAATAGTATTTACCTTAAATTGTGGGTGCTGGTGTTTGTGGATGATTATGAAGAGAGTGGAGAGTTATGCTGTGGCCCTACTGGGCTGAGGTGGATAGTAGAGGTTCTGGAACTGAAGTCGATTGTTGTACTGAGTGTCTAACTTTATGTCATTCAGTAAATTAGTCAAGTCAGTCAAGTCATTCAGTAAGTCAGTCAAGTCATTCAGTAAGTCAGTCAAGTCATTCAGTAAGTCAGTCAAGTCATTCAGTAAGTCAGTCAAGTCATTCAGTAAGTCAGTCAAGTCATTCAGTAAGTCAGTCAAGTCATTCAGTAAGTAAAAATAAATAAAAATAAAATAAAAATTTTATTTCTTTGCAAGTATACATATATATTGGTAGTTACAATCATAAAACTGAAATGCAAGAGAGCCACTGGCATGCCATGGCATTAGGGGCACTAATCTAATGACTTATATACTATGTACATAATACTAGAGAAATTGATTGAGTTTATTCTAGTTATATAGTTTATTTCAAATTACAATATGATGATATTATACTCTTGAAATGACATTATGATGATATTAAATTATAACAAGTGTTTAGGTGGATGATAATATAAAATTGAGATTATCTTAAGGAAAATAACATTGAGCATTTTTAAAGTAGTTTACAGTATGAGTATTTAGTTTAGGGTGAGTAGGTGATTTTGAGAAGAGTCTTAAATTGATTTTCAGACAAGGTTAACTTAATATTTACTGGTAATGAATTCCAGATTCTGGGGCCCTTTATGTGCATAGAATTTTTACATTGGTTGGTATGGACTCGGGGTATGTCAAAAAGTGATCTGTGTGTTGTGTTGTGGCCGTGGGACCTATTAAAGTTGTTGAGGAGAATTTTGAGCGGAGGGTTGATATTAGCATGTAGAGTTTTGTGTATGTAGTAGGCACATGAATAGGTATGAATGTTTTCTACGGTGAGTAGTTTTAGAGTTTTGAATATTGGTGGAGTATGCTGTCTAGAGCGGGAATTTGTTATCATCCTGACTGCAGCCTTTTGCTGGGTTATGAGTGGTCTAAGGTGATTTAGTGTTGTTGAGCCCCATGCACAGATTCCATAGGTGAGATAAGGGTAGATAAGTGAATTATATAATGCAAGGAGAGCTGATTGTGGCACATAATAGCGTATCTTTGATAATATGCCTACTGTCTTTGAGATTTTCTTGGAAATTTGTTGTATGTGTGTTTGGAATTTAAGACTATTGTCAAGGTGGATTCCTAGGAATTTTCCCTCTGTGAGTCTTGTGATGGGTGAACCATTGAGCGTTATGTTAAGTGGAACATTTGTGGCTTTGTTTCCAAACTGAATGAAGTAGGTCTTGTCAGTATTGAGAGTAAGCTTGTTTGTCGTCATCCATGTTGATATTTTCTGTAATTCGGCATTAACAGTGTTGGCCAGTATGACTGGATTTGGGTGAGAGAAGACATATGTTGTGTCATCTGCAAATAATATGGGTTTGAGTAGTTGTGATGCATTGGTAGGTCGTTTATGTAAATGAGGAATAGGAGTGGCCCAGGACACTTCCTTGAGGGACTCCGACTGCAATTTGTTGTGTGGAAGAGTTCGCTCCATTTGTGTACACGTATTGGCTTCTCTTGCTAAGGTATGACTTTAGGTAGTTGAGTGGGTGCCCCTTATACTATAGTGTGCTAATTTTGT